>PVIR01001607.1:9732-119262 GCA_004026965.1 Petromus typicus | reverse complement strand
ATCAAAAGCCAGTACCATAACTGATATGATTATGATCAGAAAAACACCAAAAGCATTTAGAGTCAAGAACTACATAAGAATGTCCAATATTGGCATTTTAACTCAAGATTTTCTTAAGAATGTAAAGTTTCAAATAAATATAACAACATAAGAAAATTAAATGATTAAAAAAATTTGAGAAAAGATAAAAAATTCTCTTCTTTCAGGGTTATTCCTGATATTAATATCACTGTTTAGTACTATCTTAGAACTTTTCAGAAAATACAATAAGAACACAAAACTAATTGGCATAAATATTGGTCAATATTTTCTTTCAGAAATGACATGATTACATTGCTAGACAACTTAGGAAATAGTGGGATTTCTAAAAAATTCAAATTAATAAAGAATTTGGTAAGTTAACAATATTAACAGATATGTGTATACAAAACTACCCAGTTCTCACTGCTCTAGCATATTCATATAGAAAGACATGAGAAAAACAGTCAATCCTTGTGACAAAAATATAAAATATTAAAATATAAATTTAAAATAGGTAAAATGCTGTTTTAAAAATTTACAAAACATGAAATTTTAATACATTTAAACACTAAATAATTTATTGAAAGGGGTTAACATCATAAAAATTAGTTCTTACAAAAGACACAAATGTAATATAATCACAATCAAAATTCCAGTGTGCTTTTTGATTACAAGGAAGTTTTTTTTTTTTTTTTGGAGTATATTATAGATAGAAAGGAGCACAAGTCATAAGGTGCCTTTGAAACTAGCACCTCCATAAAGAAGTAGAACAGGGGAGAAGAAAAGATTATTAATGATGGATGATTGAAAGAGGCTTGCAAGGCCCCCTTCTCCTTCTCCTTGTTTTGTCCATGGCAAAGGGGATCTTTTCTCTTCACTTTTAATCCAATAGACCTACTTCGCTTGTGACATTTTTGATAATTGGATATGTCCTTGAAACTTAGAGGGCAGAAGCAGTATCTGGGAGAGAGAGAGACAGAAAGAGAGAGACAGAGACAGAGACAGAGAGAGACAGAGAGCAAGAGAGAGAGACAGAGAGAGAGAGAGAGGAGAAGAAAAGCATAACTGTAAGGAGGCTAAACCTTATTGGATATATCTCTCTAAACTCCATTGCAACCAACTCATTGCATATCACTATAGGAACAGACCAACCAGTGAGAGGAACACAATATGGTATGGAAAAAGTGGCTGTGGTAGAGCAGGTGAGAATTTCTTACAAGACAACATTCAAATTTAGCAGGGAAAGAATGGGTTTTAACAAATTATATTTGCTTAAGGTATTATTCTCTAAGACTAAGTGCAACTAAATCTCATTTTATGCTATGTACTCAAAGAAATTCTGGACATGCTCAGGACTTTTAATATTTATATAAAATAAAGCAATAAACAGCAGAAACCTGAGGTAGCTGGGTGGGCTGTAAAGATCTTATCAGTACAGAAAACCTAGAACCTCTGGAAAGAAAAGATAATGGGTTAGAGATGTAGCTCAGGTATGTAGCATCTGCCTGGCAAGCATGATGCTGAGTTTGATTCCCAGTACTCACCCTCTCTAAAAAAAGAAAAAAGGAAAAGACAATATTTAAGTTATTTAAACAAAAATCCTTGCAAAAGATAATAGACAAGTGATAGACTAGATGGAAACTGGTAGAGATGTACAGATTTCCACCTATAAATTTGCAAGAAAAACTCTGTTAGAAAAACAGGCAAAGAACAGAAACAGATAATTCTCAGAGAAGCCAAATCCCAATGTTCTTGGAAAATAGTTGACAAGATACATGTTCACAAGTCTTCAGCAAGCTGCAAGTTAAGTTTCCAGCGTGTTACGGCTTTATGGCTATTAGAACAGAAAAAGTTAAAACTAGAGGGTTAGCAACGGTTGCTATGAGGGTTACAGGGAAAGAGTAGTCTCCATATTCTGCTGCTGAAAATATGTTTCAGACTTTTTGAAAGCAATCTGGAAACATAGTAGATTTTAAAATGTACATGCCTTTCAGTCTTGGACTTTTCTTAGTAGAAATAAAATAATTCATATAGAAAATAAATGTATAAGAATATTTACTGCATCAGTGCCGAGCATGGTGGCTCACACCTGTAATCCCAGCACTCGGGAAGCAGAGGCAGGAGGATTGCTGTGATGTGAGTTGGAGGCTGAGCTCAGGGCCAGCCTGAACCACAAAGTGAGACCCTGTCTCAAAACCGCCCCCCCAAAAAAAAGAATATTTACTGCATCATAGTAAGGGCAGAAACTTAAAGAAAATGCATGGGTACTATGAGTTGGATACCTCATGAAAGACTGTCATTGTGGACTATTGTAAAACTGACACAAACAATGAGGTAGAGCCTCAGAGCGGATTGGGAGAGATTCTAGACGGCAATTCTGAGGGAGAAATCAGGCACCTTATCAGTTCATGATACCTGTTTCAAAATTTTAAAATACAAAAGGACTGAGGCCACCTTAATGTGAAGATCCTACGTACAATCCCTGGCACCCTTCGAAAAAGAAGAATATACTCCACTCTTCAATTGTATCTTTTCAAGAGCATGAAGGAATCCAATTCACCACCCACATCAGGACATTTGTACATGCCTTCTCCTAAGATTTCACTTTGCGGCAAAGGAAATGCAGAAGGAATGGGACAGAGGCGGCTGGTTGCATGGCACTGGGAACACATCACTAGCCACTCAGTGATTCACTTAAAAATAGTTAATCTTATGTTATGTGAATCCCATCTTAATAAATTAATCAAAGGAAAAAAATCTTCTTCCTCTCCCAGGGGAAGACTGCTTCTGCATCTCCCTCTTGCTCTTCCCAACATGTCCTCAAGGCCAGCCTCAAGGCCAGGTGCTCTGCCTAGCCCTCTGTTCCCTACAGTGTCCTGTCCTGTCCCTGGTGCCTGTCACTTTATCCCTTATCTCAAAACGCAGCGTGCAGGTAGGCCAGGCACAAGGGGCGTAGAGGGAGGTGGCAGGAAAAGAGAGATGAAGGGTAGTCCTCATTAGAAGTCGAGCCGAGGCTGTGTTTGGAGTGGCCACTTTCTTCAGCCTGTCTTCCTTTCGTGCTGAGTCGTTGTCCCCACCTGTCACAACAGCTGTTGTGACCCATGCCCCCAAGCCAAGGTGCTGTAGCTGGAGGCCCTCAACTCAATAGTGACTTTTAAATGGGGCCAAGGCAGTTGGCCCTACTGGTTGGAGTCTCTACAGCCCTGAGTGTGTGCACTGGGGGAGGCGGGAAGACAGAGGGACAACATGCTTGGCTACACAGGGTCCCACAGAGCAGGTGGTTCTATTTATTTTTCTCTTTTGATTGATAAGATTGTACCCTTTACTGAAACAGCCTTGGGGCGTAAGCACAACAAGAACAGGCACGGTGAGATGACATTTAATTAAAATACAGAAATATAAGCAGCACACTTCGTGATGGAGAGGCAGAAATTGTCACCAAGTAAACACTCTCACAGCCACTGCCATTTGGCTGCGCAGCAACTGAGAGAACAAGGAGGTAGGAAGTGACTCCTGCTCGGCTGTCACTTGTCACCGACAGAGAGCCATAGAACAGGCAGGGTCTGAGATGTGCAGCCTCTGTCCTGCCTCTCTGCACTCTCTGTGTGTGTGGGAGCCCGCATGCAAGTGTGTGTGTTTCTGGTGATCAAATCCAGTGGCATTCTACCAGGAAGCTCCAGCCCTAGCCCATTTTATTTTTGTTTTGAGACAAGGTCTTACTAAGTTGACTGGGTGACACTTAAACTCGAGATCCTCCTGCTTCAGGCCCTTCTGGGACCAGGGGTATCGGATACTCACTGTTGCATCCAGCTCGCCCTGCCATTTAATGATGCTATCCATTCACGTGTTTTTCTTCTCTTTCTGGGATTGCTGGGTAAAATACAGAATGACTAGAAAACTCACAATTTTAGATGAATAAATAGTTTTCCAATCTAAGTAGGCCTCTCATATGATATTTACATATTTTTATTTGTTAAATCTAGTAACCTTATACCTTCCTCTCAAGAATAGGCTGCTAATGTGGCTTTAGAAAAGTAGATACAGTGATATTTTGGTTCACTAACTCAATTCTCTCTACGATTCTGATTGCAAACCAAACTGGACAAGAAGGAAATACGGTCAGCATTGAACCTAACCACTGAATTTGATTAGGTTTTCATCTACTAGTACTACTGGGATCAAAGAAAAGCTGTGGATGTCGACATGAAAGGCCTTTGTATCTTTTTTTTTTTTTTTTCCCCCGGTCAAACTGACTTGGGTTCAAATCTTGGTTCAGTCTCTTTTTCCTGTCTGGAACTTGCACAAATCACATAAATTCTCTAGGCTTCCACTTGCCCACCTTTCAAATAAGGTTGCTGGCTGTGGTGTGACTGGACAGGACATAAACATGAAGTGGTTTTATTTTTTCTGCAACTCCCTCTAAGTGGGCCACTTACACCCCTGAGTTTCTCACGGAGTTGCAGCTCTCTTGGAGACACTGGCTCAAATTCATGACATTTCCATCACCTTTGACCAGGAAATAGTTACTTTTGGCCTTAAAGACTCTGATGTCTTCATTTTCAAATTTGAATAGTTACACTCAATTCAAATTTTTTTTCTCTCAGCCCAGGATTGCCAGATAAAACACAAATACTGCACACTGTAATGCCAGCACTGTGGGAAGCAGAGGCACAAGGATCACACATCTGAGCTCAGCCCTAACAACTGACTTAGGGAGACTTAAAATAAAACATTTTAAGAGGGCTGAGGATGTAGAATGGTGCAAATGCCCTGGGTTCAATCCTTGCTACAAAAAAACACCCTAAACAAAGAATGCCTAGAAGATTTAGAATTTTGATAAAAAATAATTTGTTATTTTAAGTATGCATGTGCAAAACCTTGATTTCTAGTTGCTAAATCTGGCCATCCTATACCTACCACCAATCACAGGGCACTATGGCCTTAAAGAAATGATTCTCAATCCTGGATGCTCATGAAAGAGTTCAGTGCCTCTTAGTTTAACTCTAAACCGGTTAAATCAGAATATCTGGGCAGCTCAAGCATTTTTAAAACTTCCCCAGGTGACTCCTTGTGCAGCCAGGTTCTGGTTATTCTGCAGGGCAGTCTGACTTCCTGTGGTTCTATCAATATCCCTTCCCAGCATGCTCTGCTTCAGCGTAGGGCTGGAGGAGAAAGGACGCAGGGCTCATTTACTCATCCTGTAACCCTCCATTTGATACCGGTAGGCCATTTGTTCCCAGTGTGTGGCCTGCATCCAAACAGGCCTCTCCTGGGCAGCCCATTTGTTGAGTCACTGAAGGTCCCGGAGAGAGGGGGTCTTCCTCATGCCTCCTGCCATCTGGGGTGGCAGATCGGGCTTCTGCTTGCTCTCCCCAGCTCAGCTGTAGGCTGAGGGCTCCCTCTCCCACTAGGCAGCCTTGACAGGGAAGAGTTGGATACTGGCAAGACAGCACACACCATGTCCCCTTGTGCAGGGCTCAGGAGTCTTTGGCTCTCCTGACTTACTAGAGGCTTCTGACTCACCAAGTGCTTCCTGTCCTCTGTAAGCTCTGCACTCTGCATAGATGGTCCAAGAACTTGGCAACTTTCTAGGACAGACATGGCAGGCTCCAGATTTGTGCAGTCAGAGGCCCAGTGCAGTTCCTTCACATCAGGAGTAAATTTCGTATCTCTACAGAGATGTGGACTTCACCTAAAGACCTCCTGCCTCTCACTTCTAGGTGCCCCTGGGGGAGACCAACAAGGAATTGGGGGTAAGTGTTTGCAAATTTCTCATCAAGCTCTGTAGAGTCTCTGCAGGCTCCAACCCCTACTTCTCTGGCCTATCTGTACTGGGGAGCTTAACACCTGTCATTCTCAAGGCAGGGCCTCTGTTCCTACTCCAACACCTCTGTACCCCACTGTGCTTCACTCATAATTCAAATTGGCTGCAGCGTTCTGTGTCCAGCACTATGAGTATTTTACATGTGATCCTCTTTAATCCTTACAACAGGGCAGACAGCTTCTTTTCCACTTTCCACATAAGTAAATTTTGACCAATATAATTTGAATAATTTACTGAAAGTCATGCAGCTAATAAGAATCAGAGCTCAAATGTAATTCCATAGACCTTGCTTTTGCCATTATAATTTATAGGACTTGTACTTCTCCTACTGTGATGTAATTTATGAATGAAACTTATTTTGCTGTCTGATACACAGCAGGCACTCAACGAATACCAGATTTCTTTCTAGATACCCCCATATTGGAAATCTATCATCAAGCACCATTTTATACCATTCAATGCAAATTACTTGGAAACTAAAGCTTTATTTCCTTTTGCCTATATGTTTACCTTCCAACTAATTCACTTTTAAAACACTTGGTATGTTCCAGGCACTCTACTAGAACACTGATAGAGAATTTTTTTAAAAAAATGTGTTCTTTGTCTGTGGCTGCTATAAATTATCACCAATTGGGTGGTTTAAAACAAAAGAAATTGATTGTCTTATATATCTGGAAGTAAGAAGTGTGAAATCAAGTTGCTGTTAGCAGGTCGGCCTCACTTTGATAGCCTAGGGAATGTCCTTCTTTGTCTCTCCAGCTTTCCATAATTCTAGGTATTTCTTGCTTCTGACTATGTCACTGATCCTTGCCTCCATCTCCATGTGACTTTCTCCCTGAATCTTCACTGTCTCCTCTGTCTCTTCTAGGGACTTGTCTTGGTTACTTTTCTGATTGCTGAGAGAAAATATCTGGTGCCCAAAGTTGAAGGAGGAAAGGTTTATTTCAGCTCATACACAGGAGAGCTGTTGGCTCCAAGCACGCATGGCAGAGGAGACACAGTCCACAGCAGGGCGAGCAGGAAGTAGCAAGCCTGTCTTTCATTTTTCCCTTTATATTCAAAGCAAGCTACAAGCCTATTGGCTGGTGTCACTCACATCCTGGATGAGGCTTCCCATTACCCACATCAAAAATAATGCCAATGAACTGCTAAACTAATCCAGATATTAAGACCTTTAGTCCATATTCACACACTGGATCTATCCAGCCACCTGCAAAAAGTCCCACCTATAAGTTCATGAGGCATTTGCTGAGTGGATGGCCTGTGTCTAGATACAAACCACAGTAGAATTCTTGTCATCAGATCTCGGACCCAACTGATAATTCAAGATTCTTATATCTGCAATGATCCCATATTAGGCCATGTTGTGTTTTTATAATGAAATTCCCAATGCTGAGTAGCTATACGAAGAAAAACGTTATATTTTACTCACAGTGCTGGTTGTAGGACCTGCATCTGGTGTAATGTTCCTCTTCCCCTCACCCTCCTCCTCCTTCAAGTTGGTACAGAGCATCAAGAGATAAGGAGCATGCATGCAAGTCTATTCTGGTCTTTCTCTCTTCCTTTAAAGCCACAGGATTCAACCAGGGGAGCTCTACCCTGATGACCTTATAATTCCTACAACCCCGATGCTTCAAAATGGGGATGAAATGTCAACACATGAACCCCTGGTGGACACACTCAGCATATACTGAGAACACAGTAAACACTTTCACCAAGCTGCAAGTTTTAGAGGGAGTTATCACTGACTTAATTCTAGCATGGATTCAAATGTCACCCATGTCACTAATTCAATGGGGACAATTACTTAATTTTTTGTCATGTCAACTCAGATTTTCTCAGAAACAGACACTTATGTATACCTAAAATGTACCAATTCACACAGAATTAGATGTACAAGAGAGATTGGAGGAAGTTCTTGTAAGGAGTAAAGGGAAAAGAATACAGCCAGGGAGAGGCTTTGTACTGCAAGGAACTGGATCTGACACATGGAAAAAGAGAGCAGTAGGAAGGAGGATTACGCAAAGACCACTGGACCTTTCAGAGAAAACTCCAGCCAGCCGGTGTGGCACCTCCAGCTGAGCACTGCCCACTCCATGAGCCTGGCATCCTACAGCAGTGGGCCAAGGCTAACACCCAGCTGTGCTCAGTCTCTGGCAGCAGCAGACCACTGAGCTACATCCCCTTCCCCCTTGGTGTTTTTTAATCGTATCATATACGAATGCTAAATGCTTATGGGCTCAGAGCGTTTTCTTCCCACATCTGAAACAATCCCTGAGACAGAGAGGTTAGATTGTGCTGGCGCCCACAGGAGCAGGGTCTTCCCCATTCAGATCAGTGGCTTTACACCTGGAGGAAGCAAGCACCGAAAGATGTGCACAGATGCTAGTCACAAGCACATTGTTTGTGACCAGAGCTGTGGCTAGTGTTTTCAATATTAGAGTTAAAGCCAGCAAACTTGATAGCCAGGTTCCAGATGCTTGGATTACACAGAATGTAAATACTAAAATGAAGTAAAGGAAAAAGAATGGACGTTGGATATGGCTTGACACTCTTTGATGACAGTGCTGAGCATTTTTCAAACACTGTTGTTTCCAAATATAAACTTTGATACATTTGCAGAAACAGATGGAATTGCCTAGAGTCGGTCTTCCTGGATTCAAGCCCCAGCTCCAGTTCTTAGTCTGACTGACTCTCCCCATGCATATACAATAAAGGTGTAAGGACTTCTGCCTGGTGGCATTGCTAAGGAAACTAAGGGAATGGATATCTGTAAAACTCTTAGAAGAGAATCTGGAGTGTGGTAAGTGTTTGCTAAATAAAAATTTAATACTAAAAACTTCTGGGGTTCCTGATGGCCTTCTTGGTTTTAGCCCCCTTCCAAGCATGTATCTAAATATTTATCCTTCTGTCCTACGGGGAAAATGTATACAAAAATAAAAAGTGTGACTCCCTAACCTCCACAAAATAGACTCATGTCTAGTATCCAGGAATGACTAACTGATGTGGTACTGATTAGGTTTCGGTTTATGCTTTCTTTTCAGTGATCAAGTTGTTTTATTTAGAAGAGTGACTTACAAAGCGGTTCCTTGCTGGTGGACTCAAGACAAATGCTACCTACAATGGCCAAGGTACTCAAGCAGTGTCCTGGCTGGGTAGCCTCTTTCAAGTTACCCTAAACACTGAAAAACACAGGTGATTTCATCTTAAGTCATTGTTCTAAGCCTTTCCCTCCACCCGGAAATTCAAATGATTCAGACAATGCACAGACATGTTTATTTCAGTGTAGCCTGTCGTAAGGAAAAATTGATAGAGCAAATAAATTAGAGTAAAGCCATGATAAAACTCTTCAGCCTCTCAAATTCATGTTTTCCAAGAACTTTCAATGACAAGCCATTGTTTCCAGCGCAGAGTTAAATGACGAGAGTGAGGGGCAAAAGAGCACAAGGCGTGAGATCTCAACACTGAAAAATACAAGCTCCTCCCTACAAATTCGCTGGAAGAATGTGTGTGAGGGAAAGATCAAAGGTTGTCTTGGAGTATGAGCTTTTGGATAGGGCACTCTTTAAATTTTCAAATATTTTTCAAATTTTCCATAATCCAGCTGCCATCCTCTTTCACCTCCTTTAGCCAGCTGCAAATTCCTAAAGGGGAGGGGAAGGAAGGGAGGAGCAGAGCAGAGAAGAACAGAGAGGAACAGAGAAATATTCACACATTCCTGTTACTAAAAGCCTGAACTGTCCTAGATTCTTCACATTCTACAGTCTTGGGTCTATCATACTTTTATTTTGTATGAGTCCCCTGTCTCCATCCAAAAATTTTCCCTTTTGAGAGGGGAGAGTTGGGTTATAAATGGAAGAAAGTTAATTAATTTAATACCTTAATTGCTTCAAGTACATACATTTTATGTCCTCAACTAATCTGTATGGGTTTTGTTGCTAAGGATTGTGTTTTTTTACTTTCTCTGCATCTGTCTGAGCCCAGCTAAGCAGGTTCTTGTAGACAGGAACTCAGACACTGTGGATTTCTCTCAGGTAGCCTGGGATTCTGAAGAGACATCGTGCAAACACTTCTGAGAGGATTCAGGTCGCTGAGTGGCCTCGGGGTGCACAAGGGGTGCAAAATGAGTGGCGTGTCCTCTATCTTCAGTCTCAGAGACATGTGACCAAGCTTTTCAGGTGCAGAGCTGGCTTTGAGGAGACAGAGGAGTCCGCAAGCATTGATCCCGTTAGAAAGGCACTTTCTCCACTGCTAGTCATTAGCAGTGAGACGGCATGGTAACCAGAGCCGGCAGAATCCCTCCCCGGCCTCAGAAGAAACACAACCGAGGCCAAGCTCCGCATAAACAAGGATGTGGTGATTTAAAGGGCTTTCTGATGTCAGAAAGTGCAGGTTCATGCTTGTTTACATACTGAAACCCTCCAGCCAGGCTGTTTCTCTTTCCTTTCTGTGATGAAATGGTGTCATAAATGATGTCTATTAGGGGCAATGAGTTATCCTTAAGCATAATGGAATACCTGCAGCTTCCTCTCCAGAACAATAAAAGAAAATGTAAGTGGGGCAAAACTCAGTGCTTCTAGATTGCTATTGGTGGCCTGTCTGCCCCTCTATTTTATTGAACTTCTGTCCCTCTTTCCCAAATTTTTCTTGAGTCTGGGTGCTACACCCTTGACCAGGAATGATTCTGCCAATATGTCTGCCCCCAGCACCTGTTCTGTGTCAATGCCACCTCCTCCTGACAGCCTTCTCTGCCCACATCCTTACCCCTAGGCTGGACATACCCTCCTTATGTGCTTCCTTAGCAACCTGCTTGTGATCTTCGTAATATTTCTTATGTGGGCAGTCATGGCCTATTTGCCCTCTGCCCATCAAACTGCAAACAGCCTGAGGCCAGGGGCTGGACCTTGTGGCCACTGCCATCGCAGGACTGGCACTTGGTAGAGCGCAGCAATGCACTCAACAAGCATCCTCAGAATACACTGTCTACGGCAGGACCATTTCAGGTGCTGGAAACAGAAACTTGTTCTCAGTGCTTACCAAACTTGGAAGACAGACAAACATACATGTAAATATCATTGCACATCTATTACTGTGCTATTCTCTACTGGAGATGTTGCGGGCATAATAGTGTGTCCTTACCTGGGCAGAATTTATATTTCTGATTGCACCATGTAGTCAGAGAAGGCTTTCCTAGGGAAGTGGCCATTTTAAACTGGGATGGGAGAGATGTAGCTTACAAAGCCTGCTGCAGACATGGAGTGTAGCCATAAGTATAGACATTGGCTTATCTCAAGCTCTGCAGGATAAGTAGGTAACCTGGGCAAAGACAAAGGGGCAGAGCCTCCTGGCATCAGGAAGCACATACACAAGGCTGTCGTGTGGCCAGCACTGTCATGTGGTGTGTTCAAGGAGCTGTTTGGACTGTAGAGAACAGTAGGGATGTAGAGAGAACAAGGACCATAGTGCGGGGAAGTCAGGGATGGCATCCATCGTGCAAGGTGTAGCCTGTGTCTTGAACCATATGGGTTGAAAATGGGCCTTTGTGCAAGCTGGTGTGCATCTTCCGGCTCTCCATGTCTACTTCCTCAGCCTGTTGCTGACTCTGTGCTGTCTTCCTTTGTGTTGATATCCCAGGCCTGGCTCTACCTTTGTCTTCTCTAGGCCACTTCTTTGCACCACTCTTGTATTATACCCCTGGTGTCCTGATGCCTCCCAAATCCTTTTGCCACATTCTGTAATACAGGATGACCTCAGGGAGTCAGGATCTGTTATAAAAATTGATGAACCACATGCAGATAGCTTAGTCCACATTCGTTTTGCAGCAGAAAAAAATTTGGACTGAGTCACTTTCTGATTTTGTTATTAAAAATTTCTTCCTTACACAAAGCTGAAAACTTAGGATGATGATATGAATTTTCCTTGGAGGATTTTATGTAATCCTCCTAAAATCTACCTTGTGCTTGTTGGAACAAACCAGGGAGCTACACTTCAGCTCGTTTCCCTCTCTTTAAAGGTCTGTTCTACAGATCACATGATGTCTAGATGCTGAAATAAGCTCTAATTACTTCTCTGCGCTTCCTTTGAGACCCACAGCTCCTGAGTGGGGTGACTCACATGGGGCCGAGTGCAGGATCCTTCTCCTCACCAGCTATGAAGCTCAGAAAGCGACAGAGGGGAGGAGAGTCCACAACAGTATTGTGAAAACCGAAAACAGAGAGACTGGAGCCTCAGGGCATCGAGCAGTGATATGTCAAGGTACACAGCAAACAGAAGGAATGGGGCAGAGAGGGACACGCAGGGGCACTGCATTTGGGCACCAAAAAGCTCAGTTTCATTGTATTTGAGGGGAGGGGTTTCACCAAGCCAAGGTGGACAAAGGTGAGTCTGCTCCAACACATGCTGGTTTTCTAAGCAGTTAGGAAAATACCGGACATTGGAAATCAAGGAGCGACAACACTGATGGATGACAGGGCAGAGAGGGTGACTTCCTTAAGCCGAAGACATTTCCAAGGAGTTTGCCTCCTAAAGATTTCCTGTGAAGCATCCTGGATCTTCAAAGTGATATTTGGTTATTGGATACTAGGCTACAATGGAACATACTGCAGTATCTTTTTAAAAAAATTTTCTGGTTATAAAAATGGAACATATATAAAGATGAAAAGCATCACAACAAAAAACTAATCTCCTTACCTAAGGAGCACATCAAAAGCCTCTGTATTTTTCTTTCTTCTTTTGTTTGTTTGAAACAGGCTCCCACTATGTATCTTAGGCTGGCCTTGAACTTACTATTTAGCCCAGATTGGCCTCAAATTCACAGTGATCCTCCCGCCTCCACCTCCCGTGTGCTGGACAAGGCGTGTGTCCATGCCCAGTGTCTTTTATTTCCTTGAGTTTTTTGTTCATCTGTACATATACTGTGCTCTCAAGCTTTTTAAAATCAAAGTAAGAAATCATATGGGAGATTCCACATTGTATCCTGCTTTTCTTACTTAAAAATGTGTAATAACTGTTCTCTATCAATGTATTAATTTTATGTCAGTCCTAATGAATAAGTAGTATTCAATGATATGGACTTGGAATAATTTATTTAATCCCATATGGCACAAAATTTGTCTCTTTGCACTTTAAAAATCATTATAAACAATGTTTCAGTGAGACTTTTTCCGGTAAGACTTGGTACACAGCCACAATGATTATCTAGGATTGCTGGAACAAAGGGCATGTGTTTTTTGAAAAAATATTTGAAATTCACCTTATAAAGGTCATGCCAATTTATGCACCTGGTCTTGTTTGGAAGTATACAAACAGTCCCATTTCCTCAGTACAACTGTACCTTTCAAGTTCTTAACCCAGGTGACAGAGGCCATGCTGACTAGGCAGATTTGATGGGACGCACACATCAAAATCTTATCATTTCCATTTTCTCTCATGTTTAGCCAGACCTACATTGTCCTACCCTCGCCCCGTGTTTTCTCCTTCGCATTATATAGGTATCCACCTGCCTGTCTCTTGCATACAAGGCTTAGCTGGTCTATTGATAAGAAACAGGTCCTATTCAATTTATAGTCTTTTGGGACTAGCATAGAGAGTATCTTTAAAATATGTTTGTGGCAGATTTGTCAAATAAAATGAATTCAAATGTTTAATTTAGATCCAAAGTTGCTCAAGAGACAGACAGGGAATGTTTAGAAAACTCGCATTTTGTAAATTAGGAAGAGAATGGAAATGAGCATCTTGTTTTGAAGTCCAAGTCCCCCAGCATGAATCCCTAACTCGGGTTTCTAACAAAGTTCTTGTGGACGTTGTCCACAGTCAGCATACTAGTTTGATTAGTCCACCCTTTTCCCCTTTCTTTCTTCTTTTGCTAATTCAAGGTCTTTACTAGAGATCAACTGAGTATCACGCACATTGGTGAAATACAAAGCAGTTGTCACACTCAAGCATTCTGCAGCATTTAGTAAGCACAGGATTCAAGGATACAGAAGTCATACCTCGTTTGTGACCTCTGGGAGCCTTCAGGGCCACAGAGAAGACAGACTCTAGACAGATAATGACACCATCACACAGTTATTGCTATGTATTGCATAATCCTATGCAAGCAGGAGGCACCAAGCTATGGTGGGAGAAGAATGGACTTCAGAATCAGGAGGATCCTGGCTTCAATTTATGATTTTCTGCTTTCTTGTTTTGTGATCCCAGGCTGCCCATCTGAAGCTCCTGCTTCTATATGCCACGCCTCATGTGTAGATGGAATGAAGTACAGTGTGTAAAGGGCTCCCCATATATCACCTGGAGAACACTGATAAAGATAAATGGTTGTTAGCTGGGCATGATGAGAAACAGACTCAGAGATGAGGGGCTGGAACTGGACCAGGAAAGATGTGGTGTCCTTGGGCACAAACATGAAGAAGAAAGAGTACATGCCCTGTAAACTGTATGTCCAAAGTAGGGGCATGATAAGCGCTTGCTTTTTAAAAAAATTATGGACATTTAATGATGCTGTACCATACATAAGGGGGCAGGAGAGGCAGGAAATAAAGAGCAAGAAGTAAACAAAGATCACCAGAGGCCTTTATAGGTCACAACAAGAAGTATGTCTGTTACTGTCTACAACTATGCTGTCCAGTACTCGGCCAGTAGCTCATGTGGCTACTTATTTAAATTTAAATCAAGTAAAATTGTACAATTCAGCAAGGCTTGTCCACATACATCTGCAATTCCAGAATTTTGGGAGGTTGAAAGAGGAAGATGGTAGTTTGAGCAGCCTAGGCAACGTAGTGACCATTTATAGATAAGTCAAGTACTGCTGTGGGCATGGCTGTGAATGACTGACACATAGGCCAGCAAACTGGGAAGACCTGTCTCACTCACCACAGTTATATGGACGGCACCGGTCCACGAGCTCATATCTCAGAAGCAATAATAAGGGGAAAGAAGACAGAAATATAGCCATTCCTGTCTTCTTAAATGGATATATCCTTTACCGCTCTTCCCTTGGGACACTGCCCTCCAGGTCTCCAGTTTCTTGAGATTTCGAACATGGATTTTCACAGGCGACTTTCTAGAAAGCTCCAGACCTTTGACCTCCAAATGGCACTACATTCTGAGTTCCTCTTGTGCTGAGGCTTCCATAGTCCTGGCTGAGCGCCTGCTGATCTCTCTCACCTCCAATTCTGTAAGTTTCCTACTAAATCCCTACATAGGTTTATCTAGCTTGTATTCCTCTAAAGAACGCTAATGCAGTGACTTAGACACCATCTCAAAATTCAAAAGAATTTTTTAGAGGCTGAGGATGTAGTTTAAGGCAAAAGTATTGAGTTTCTTTCCCTAGTAACAGAAAAAGAGAGTAAAATTTAGTTCTCAAGTCACATTGTTAAGATTTCAAGAACTCAGTAGCCACAAGTGGCTGCCACACACAACAGTGAAGACAGAGCATTCCACACTATCATAGAGAAGCCGATCAGACAGCCTTGCTGCCGAGTACTCAGCAGGCCAGCAGGGCCCCACATGGGTCCTCCTAAGACATGGGGATGCAAGACTGCTGAATTCACACCTGCATTCCTCTGACATCCACCTCGACCCACCCCAGGTGTCTCTCATCTGCTCTCTAGAATAATCACTGACTGAGTAGGGCAGGAACAAGATAGTCCAACCCACATTTTAGAAGCTTTTTCCAATAGAAAGGTAGAAAAAGAAGAAAAAGAGGGCCAGCTCAGTCAGCAGGTGGGGGGCATTGGGCTGCTGCTGCCACATTTGAGCAGCACTTTCAAGTAGAAGAAGCCCAGACAGGTGTGTTGAGTGGAGTGTGGCCTGATGTAAGTGCCCTGCTGTCCCAGGCTCCCTTGCAAAGTGAACATCGTGCTTGCACACAAGAGACACCATGCAGAAAGTTGTCAGGGTCATAGAAAAAAAAACCCGAACCACACAGCTTGAGGATATTGATCAACAGCAACATGCTACCACCACCATGACAGGTGTTTAAAAATATCACATGCTGCAGGAGGAAAGCACAATGGCAGGCACAAGCCAGGAGGGATCCTTCCTAGGGGTACCAGCAGGGGACCCTGGGCTCCTGGCATCGTGTGTTAATGGGCAGCCCTGCTCTGAGTTCCTGCTTCATTTCCCATTGGGGAAGTGATTAAACTAATTGCCTTAAACCAGGACTGTATTTCATCTGTATAATACCCATAATTTGGGGTTTGAACACAATTGCAGTGAATTATACTAATCACAGGAAAACTTCATTAAACTAATATA
Source organism: Petromus typicus (assembly GCA_004026965.1). Lineage (NCBI taxonomy): Eukaryota > Metazoa > Chordata > Mammalia > Rodentia > Petromuridae > Petromus > Petromus typicus. The sequence continues at coordinate 103,160 of PVIR01001607.1, read as the reverse complement.
GGTTTATTCAAATGAGTGTAGTTTCAAGCAATCAGCATTCCCTATATGAAATGGTGCCTTCTCTTTTTATAATAAGAGGATCCTGAGTACTTTAAACTCTGCTAATTAGTACTCTATTTTTTTCTCAAATAATGGGAGCTTTTAGCAAATGTTAATCCACTTGGAGATACAATCACCTTTAAAACCATGAGCCATCAATTCTAAAAAGGAAAATGTAGAAGCAACCTGAAATAGAAAGTGTAAATGTAGTTTTCTCTATTCTGGATATTTTGGGGACAAGGCAAACTTTAATTTATGTACGTCTAATTAGTTTAGATAACACTCATTGGGACAAAAATATCTACCATTTGGTGTAGGATGTTGTGCATAAGACACTTGCACAGATTTATAAACATATCCTACACTGGCCAGAGTTCCTACTGGAATTAGGTGGTCCACTCACTAAGGCAACTAAGACTGTGTAATAAGGATCACTGAGAGCTGTATAGGGGGTAATAAAGGGAAGTTACTGGTAAGGACTGTTGTCTGTCACTTTTCTGGTTGCCTGGACACAACTTCTGACACCTGGACTTTAAAGGAGGGAGGCTTATGTTGGTTCATGTTTCAGTTCTTTGTTGGCTCCAAGGCAGGACGGCATGGCACAGGGGCACAGTGGAGAAAAATCTGCTCACACCACGGCAGCAAAAAGAGTCAGTGGAGGAGCCAGAAGGGAGAGAAACCCTCTGGGACAAACCCACAGTGATCAGCCTCTTCTACCAGACCCCGCCCCCCAGCATGTCAGCAGTGCTTCCCCATAATCCAATCACCCTCCAAATACCTGAGACTTTGGGGGCTATTTCAGATCTGAAGTTTATCAACTGTCAACACTGAAACTAGGAGCTGTTACCACCCTGGGCTGAAAAGGAAGCTGGGAAAGTACTTTCTCACTGGGAAAGGGCACCTCTTGAATCCCAGAGAGAGTAGCTACAGGAAAATGCTGACCATGAGGAGCTTTGGCCTTTAGAAGAAGGATGAGGAACAAGAAGGAGGTTGAGTGAACACGTACCTTATCCACACTCATCCCTCACTTTCTTCATAAAAGTTACAGGCAGCCAGCTGGAAGGGTGCCTGCTGCTGCCATCCGTTGAGACATTTCTCCAAACACACATCAAGGCAGAGAAGAGCAAAGACTGAAGCAGGACTCAATAGAAAATACCCAACACTTACACACATATGTGGCAATACATAAACACATATCTGACAGTTTCATGACACTGCACAGTAAGAAAGTACTTTCAAATAATTTTTTAATATGTATCTACTCATAGCGAATACTCCATATGTATTTGTTAAATAAGTCAATAAAATACATTATCTGTCACTGTTATAGTCAGGGCTTGCAAGGGAATAGATTCAATACAGGCATGACACATAATTTTTAGGATTTTATAATATTCACCCCCACAGACAATTGCAGATAAAAGATCTGTCCATATACTAGAAACTGGAAGAACTCTGGATTCCACGAGTCCATCTGAAGAGCCAGAGTCAACGGCAGTGTCTCCTACAAGTTGGTAACAAGGAACTGTACCGAGAAGGCCCAAAGGTCAGTGGTGGAACCCAGAAGGTTGCACCGGAGCCCGGAAGTGACGCTGCACCGGAGCCTGGAAGTGACGCTCATGGTGAAGACCAGAACTGCCTGGAAGAAAACACCATCCAGGCGGCAGCAGGAGCACAAGATCCTCATATGAGAACAGAAAAGCCAGCCACAACGAGCTTCTCCAGGAAAATCAACAGCGAGAAATCTTCCCTCCTGTTCACTTTCATGCCACGTCAGCAACAAGCCACAAACTGGTCTTTCATGCCCGGAACGACGCTGACTCAGCTCCGCTGGGAGTTCTCACCCAAGTTGACCATTAATTAATTAACCTGATTTTTTTTTCATTCTCAATAACTCGCTTTCATTATCTAATTGGATTGTAAAACTTTTACCATTTTAGACATTTTAAAGTGTACAGTTTAGTGATTAGATACTGTAAACCACCATTACTGTCTAGTCACAGAACTTTCACATCTTTGCAAATAGAAGCCAATGCAATATTGTTTTTAAAGCAACAGACTGGTTCTTTGTGCAATGACTTAGGAAAGAAATAATATATATTTTCTACATAATATATATTTCTTATACAATATATATTTTATGTATGTGTGTGGGGGGGGGTGCAAGATATACAAGGGTGTGACAACTTTCCTAATAGTCAAGGTTTTAAACAGATCAATATAATTTTATCAATAGAAACATAGTGAGATCCACTGAGGAGTCACACAGTTAATATATACAGAGTAGTTCAACAAAATGTAGGACCTAGATATTTGAAAATAATAACTTCCTGTTGACTCCCTTGATTGATCAGATTGGTCAGGTTTATCAAATTTCACTGCAATTTGGATATAGAAATTCTGAAGCCTGGAAAGTAAAAACTTCTTCCCCCTCAAATGATGAAATATGTCATTTTTAGTTCCCAACTCTTGTCAGTGAAGCCAAAATAAATTTCTGAACTTTTGAGCAATCATAATCTTACAGTCACTGTTGGACTATTAGTGGCAGATGGTAGAACCGGCCTTGGTTCTGCTATTGCTAGTGGTGTACAGGCAGAGTGTCAATGTGGCCCTTCTGATCTGTGTAAATTTCAGTCCCTAAAGCCCCTGGCTGCTTAACTTTCCCCACAACTCAGGTCCACCTGCGCATCTCCCAAATTTCCCATAGAAAATGCTCTCAGTCTAAGCACATGAAATATCTAGACATACAGCATTTACTCTTATGGTGAAACTGCCAGTGTGGAATTTGACCCTTTCAAAAAGTCATGCATGTGAGAGCCAACATCCTGCACAGATAAAGCCAAGTGGGGACAAGTTTAGCATTTGGGGATCTAAGGAAGCCAGATCTGTTGACTAATATTTCAGTGGACATTTTAACAATAGGGAGAAGAGAGTTCTGACCTATTGTTGTCAGCCCAGTTCTCTCTGCAGAGCTAGCTGCCTGGCACCAATCCATCTCCACTCTCCCACCTAGTCTCCTTGGTAACCATTAGGCCTAGATCTGTAAGATGTTTTTAGGACATCTGGCCAGGATTAAGGTTCAGACCACTGCTATAGAGATCAAGCCCATAGCCTTGGCCTTTGAAGATGCCATGCTAATTAAAGAACTGGCAGCCACAGGCAGGGATGCAGAGGGACCCACCACTGTTCACGAGTCAGGTAATACAGTAGGTGGCAGAGTCGGCACAGAAACCACTTGGGGTTAACAGATCACCTGTCTCTTACTAATGATGGAACCTGGGGCTGTTAATGAGTTTTCTGGGCCTCGATTTCCCCATTTGGAAAATGAGTTCAATAGAAGTATCTTCCCCATGCTGATAGAAAGCACCTAGACTATTACAAATAAGCCAGCAGCTTATTTGTATGATCGCAATTTTAACACCAGTGAGGAAAACAGGATCTTCCAAGAAAGATGTGTGCAGCATGCTCCAGGAGGACTTCATTCAATGCAGCTTCCAAAGCCTTTGCTATGTTCCCATGACAAGTACACAAGGTGTGATTATCCAGGATGGAATTTAAACACAAGGAAAATTGTGAAGATGAAAATCATGGATTTTAGCATCAGAGAAATAGGAGCAGGAATCCTAGCTCTGCAGATTACTAGACCTAAAAACCAGGTAGGCCAATCTGTTCAGGCCTTTCTTCCCTCAAATGTCCTTTGTGGAACCTCAGACGGCGCCATTAGACACCAGAGCCCGGGTTTGGGGCCTGCTGGCCTCTGCAACCCAGTGCTTTTCAACAAGGTGATCTGACTGTTCTGTTTGAGTGCTTTCTATGGTGTTCCTGAACTATAGTAGTTGTTTAGGGCCCATTGCAGACCCAAGAAGAACAACCAAGGAAATACTGATATCTTAAGAGTTCTAAATATTAAGGAAAAAAAGACCTGCAACAAACATTGCCAGAAAGCAAGGCAAGTATAAAGCCAAAAACAACAGCAGTAACAAAAGTTCAGAGATGAGGAAAAAGTCAAACTCTCAGATGCGAATATCTTCACCCCAAGGTAATATATGGGGAAGGAAAAGGGAGAAATCTGAAGCTCAATCACCAGGACTCTTTGAGATGGTAACCAAAGCAGATCTATTAAAATTGAAATCAGAACTGATCTCTGAGATGAAAACAGAGATACTACACATAGTTAACACTATGATTAAGAAAGCTAAAGAGGAAATCAGGGAGTTGGTAGAATCTGAGATAGCAAAAACAATGGAACCTTTTAAACAGCTACAGGTAGAGGTCCAGTTAATTAAGAAAGTGAAAGTTTGCACAATAGAATGCATGTGGCAGAAGACTGAATTTCAGACCTAGAGAACAGGATCACAGCTAATGAACAGGAAAGGCACAATTTATGGAAAATGGCAAGAGATCATGAGAAATCAATCCAACAACTCCTAGATGATTCAAAGGAGAATAACATAAGTTTGATTGGAGTCACTGAGGAATCAGGACACAATACAAAAGACATAAAAACAAACTATTCATAGAGATAATGACAGAAAACTTCACAGGAAAAGGAAAAGAATTGGACATAAAAATATATGAAGAATATAGAACTCCACATGGCTGTGCTATGAAAAAATCCACACCTAAGCATATAATTAAAAAGGTTCCAGATATTAAGAAAAAGAATGAAATACTGAAAGCAGCCAGAGAAAATAAAACAATTACAAACCAAAGGAATCCCGTCAGGATCACAGCAGACTTTTCAACCTACTCAATGCAAGAAGAGGCTGTAGCAAAGTGTTTCAAGACTTGGAGGAAAACAACTTCCAACCAGACTGATCTAGGACTGATCTATCTTACAAATGTCCAGTGAGGATAAATTAGCAACCTATCTCTGAATGCCGTGTTCTTGACTATGATGTATGATTTAAAACTATGGAGAATGTTTAGTTTTTAAAATTTATTATGGTAAAAGACATACTACCCGAACTGTCCCCCTGCACCCTCCACACACTTTGAACACATTTATGCTGTTACCCTTCCTCTTTCTGAGCAGCTTGTGAAGTCCTCTTTGGTGAGTGTCCATAGCTGCACTGTCATGGCTACCTCCATATCCTGAATTGATTCAAAACGTTTACCTTTAATTCTGTCTTTCTGTAGAAGACAGAAGTCTCATGGCCCCAGATGTGGTGCATCAGGTGGATGAGACACTCAGAAATTCCACTGGATGGCACTCAGCAACAGCATCTGCTTTTTTTGAGTCAAGGTCTTGCTTTTGTAGTTCAGGCTGGCCCTGAGCCCACTATGTAGCCCAGGTAAATATCAAACTCAAGCAATCCTCTTGTCTCTGCCTCCCCAAGTGCTAGGATTACAGGTGTGAGCCACCACACCCAGAACTGTGGTATGATACTGATTGCTGGTGGGCATGAGTCACCACACCCGGCATTGTTGTATGTGGTTACAGGTGATTGAATTCAGGACCTTGTGCTTGCAGAGAAGACACCAGAACCATTGAGCTAAATTCTCAGCCCACATTTGCTATATTTTTATCATATCCTTTAAAGACACAAACAAGGACTTTCAGAAGCAGTGTTTAGCTAGTGGTAAAAGTTATTGATAAAGCTTTGGGAAAAAAGAAAGAGAGAGAGAGAAAGAAAGGGAGAAGAAAAAAGAGGGAAAGGAAGGAAAGAAGGAAGAAGGAAGGAAAAAGGGGAAGGAAAGAAAGAAAGAAACAAAGAAAGAAAGAAGTAGAGGAAAAGAGAAGAGGAGGAGAAAAAGAAAAAGAATGTCCAGACAATGAAATTCCCTAGAACTTTTTACTTTTCTAAGAAAATAGACATGCCCATGGAATCCTGCCATTGTGGCCCCGGAAATCTGGGACGATGGACAGATCTTAGCTTAACCCCAAGTATTTATCACTTATCAGAAACACATATGACCTCTGGAGGCCCAGGTCAATATTCCTTTGTCTTCCCCATGGGAGACTCTTTACTAATGTTGACTCAGTACTCCATGAACATGCTGAAGCCCTGTCTCCTTAACCCTCAAGTCTCCTATTGTCTCCACACTATCTCCCCAGGGATCCACCTTGGTCTGTCACTGGCTGCAGTGGACCTGGTAAGAGGCAGCTTTCAGAGCTCCCCGCAGTTCCTCGACAGGGTTGTCTTCTTTGACTATTTTCCCCTCCTTGAATTAGCTGGTCATGTAAGCCAGCCTCTGTCATGCTAAAACCAACTACTTCCTGAAGAATGACTTCTGTACATAAAAGATGCTCTTCCCACTAAGGCAGGGAAAGGAAAGATGATAGGGCTGATACTGCACTGAACCTACCAATTGTTTTATTTATTGGGGATTAAACCCAGAGCCTTCACGCTAAACTGTATCTTCTGCCTTTAAAAAAAATGTTTCACTGGCTGGAGATTTAGCTCAGTGGTTCCAGTGCCTGTCTTGCAAGTGGAAGGGCCCAGGTTTGATCCCCAGTAACCACATACAATACTGGATGTGGAGACTCACGCCCAGCAGCAATCAGTACCACATACCACAATGCCAGGCGTGGTGGCTCACGCCTGTAAACCCAGCACTCAGGAGGCAGAGGCAGGAGGATTGCTGTGATGTGAGTTTGAGGCTGAGCTCAGGGCCAGCCTGAACTACAAAGTGAGACCCTGTCTCAAAAAAAAAAAAAAGTTTTACTTAGAGACTGGGTCTTACTAAGTTGCTATTATTACTAAATTACTATTTCCTGGGTTGGGCTCAGCCTTTCAGTTCTCCTGCCTTGGCTTCCTAGAATGCTGAGATTACAGATGTGGACCACTATGCCCCGCTTAACCTACAGAAAATGCATTAAGGAATTTCCCACTTAATTCTCATACTGAAGTCTGGCCTAGAGAATAGAGCGTGGCTTTCTTTATAAGGTCACCCAGTCTAATTTAGGAAGGTTAAGGGTTTAACTGAGGATTCACATGGCCTCAGAGCAGCTGGCTCAAGCATCCCTCTCTAAGTCCATTAGCTTCTCATTCCCGAAACAGTAGAAAACTCATCATCTCTCAGCCTCCATGACTCAGTGAGCAGCCTGGCTCAGCATGTCACCCTGACGTTCATCACTGGATACATTCGGTTCCAACAGCCATATGGTGATTCAGACAGCTGTTTTGTAGTTTGATGGCCTGGAAATGATAGAGTCTCTCCTCACACTCGTGTGGCTGGGGGAGAGTGACTGTTTTGAGGGCTGACTTTTCCTATGACACTGTTGAAGAAAGCTGTACGAACTGATGTTTTTCGCCACTCAAGCCAGAACATATTAATATTTTCAGTCAGATGGGTAAAGACTAGAAATTTAGAATGCTTATCAACAAGCAGCCTTCTGGAACAACTAATTCTTCCAGATAGACTGTAGCTGCTAAAGACACAAAGATAAAGAAGCCAAGAACCAATCAAGTGGGAAGAGAAGTGAGGAAAATAGCAATGGTGGCCCAGTTGGGAAGACGACAGGAGAAGAAGGCTTGTGTGAGGATGTGAAGTAAGAGAACCAGAAATAGCTTCCAAAACTAAGCTGATATTTTAGAAGAAAAGCATAGTCAGTCGAGCACCTACTAGGGCCCGTCCTATATTTTCCATATTTCAATGCTTTTTATCACCAAAGTCACACAGTGAATGAGTGGTAGAGCTAAGATTTCAATCCAGGTAAGTTTGAAGCCAAGTTCATTCTACTCCATCTCACTGAAAAAGAATTAGGCAGACTTGTGTAGATGGTTGGGATGGGACTAAAAGCCAGGGATCAGCCAGTCCCAGTCTCAAGAAATAATGAATTCTGTGCCTACTACAAGGGCAAATGCAGAAATGCAGCCCTAAGTGTGTAGCAGGCCCATGGCCCTGTTAGCTTCTGAGCCTGCAAGTGGCTTTTGATTCCTTCTCCGTCAGAACCAGTGTCACCATGGATCCAATTTGAAATTTATTTGCCAAATGGAGCAACTAGGAAAGAGCTGGGGCCCACTAAGGTTCTAAAGGAAGCTCATGGAAGTATAGAAAGGATGGTTTTTCCTAGATTCTCAGGTGCTCTAAGGGAAAAACTGTTACTAAATGGAAGTTTTATCATGAAAATGTTGAGATTAATCCTTAGCCAACCTGAGTTCAAGGGCAGGATGTCCTTTCTTTCTGTGGTGCAGAAATCTCACCATTAGTTACCAGTAAGCACTTGACTACCCTGAACCTGGAACAGCCTAAGAAATGCTTCATATTGGGTGGGTTTTTCATTGAAAACATACCAGCTGAGCCAATTCACACCAGTTATTCTCTTTGCTCCCCTCTTCCATTAAAGCAAGGTGAATATAGAAGAAATGTTAAAGGGTAACCCATCCTTACATAGCTGAACCAACTGGTCCTGTCAGAACTTTGAAAGCCACAGTACCATCTGCCTTAGCAGCTCTGAGCCCTGGGCTGATGTCTGATGCTCAGCTGGATTAAACTCTATATATCATTAAAAGAAATAATAATTTTTCAGGTAGGTTTTGGTTTTGGTTTGGTTTCCTGGGTAGATTATCTTTGTAATAGCTTTCTAAGCTACTTCTTTGGGCTTAAATATATGACATTTGAAAATACTGTGTAAATGAATTTCTACCCATTTTATCAAAGGAGCTGTTTTTTCCATTTGTAATTTTAAAAATTATTTTATTCTTTTTGCTAGAAACAGAAGAGGTGAACTTCAGTTTATAACGTTGGAGTCAACTCTATAGTGGAAGTCAAAGCAAATCCAGGTAAGAGCTCAGTTGTTCCAGAAGAACATTGTAGAGCCCAGTTTTCCTGACCAAGTTGTCACATGCAGAGAAAAATCTCCAGGGAGAGCTATACCTCTGTTGCCTGGGTAACAAACCACCAAGAGCAGCCCTGAGTCATAATTGGTGCAGGTCAATTCTGCCCTCCAACCAGATACATTGTGTTCATGTCTCTTTTATACATTGGAGTTGTAGAAGTTTGGGAAGAGCTTGACTTTTAAATTTAGTTTGTAAATTCATTCATACAGGCCAGGAATTTAGCTCAGTGGTACTGTGCCTACATTGCCAACACAAGGGCCAGAGTCCAAGCTCTAGTACTTAAAAAAAATCACTCATATAAAGAGAAAAGTTGACCATTACCTCTAATTAATTGATGTCAGATCCAAATTTTTCTTCAAGTTACACTATGTTAGGCTTACCACTTAATATTTTGTTTTTCACATTCCTTATCTGAAAAACTAATTCTAGTTCTTTACTGAAAAGCATAAGGATCAATCACATGTGTGGCAAACAAGTCAGACATAAGGGACCACTTGCAGCCAGTCACCCAGTAAAGGAGAATGGTTGAGGATGGCAAGGATGGTGAGAAGTGTTTGCACTCTGGAAATATGTTGAAGACAGGCTGCAAGGATTTGCTGACTAATCTGGAGGGCAAGAGAAAGGGAAGAATCAAGAGGATGCTGAGCTTCTCAGCTGGAGCCACTGGAAGACAGAGCTGCAAGGTAAAAGAGAATAAAAGAAGACAGCTGCTGTGGGGAAGAAGGAACGATTAAAGCTGAGTCTGAAAATGCCTGGAACCCCAATTCTCTCTTCCTTCAGGGAGGTTAGTTCAGGCCTTGAACTAACTGGCTGAAGCTCACCCTGGTTATGGAGAGTGATCTGCTTTAAACGTGAATCCCGCGTAAAAATTACTTTCATAGCAACACCTAAACTATAAGGCCCCATATCTGGATATCACAAGCTGGCCAAGCTGACACCTGAACCATCAGAGAGTGAGGAAGGAAGCCAAGAGAAGCAGTGATTCTCAGAGTCTTGATTCCACTGGAATCATCCAGAGAGCTTTTAAAACCACTGATTCTGGGTCCCATCCCAGACCAATGACACCAGTACCGAGTGGTAAAGCCAAAGAACAGATGTATTTATTTTTACAAAGCAACCTGATGATTTTAAAACACAGCCATGATTGAGAATGGCTATCTTAGAGCTCAGAGCTGAAGGAAAATGCTCTGGATGGACAGAGGTATTACTGGTGATTCGGAATGACTTCAGTGAGGGTTCTGGGTTTGAAGGATACATAAGAACTCAGGTGAGAAAAGCAGAAGAAGAAAGGCATGGGAACAGAGCCATGGAAAAGGGAACGAAATTCAATAGAAAGTGTCTGTGGAACTACATACATGGATGCATGCATGCATGCCTACATACCTGTGCAAACACATGTGACACAATTCCAACACAAGCAACTTATCACTGCCCATGAGGATAAGATAAGCTAATTTAAATTTACACGGAACTCTTGGTCAGTGGATATCACATTACGCTCAGAGAAGAGGAACGCGTTCTAATGTTCTGTTGCCCAGTAGGGTGAATACAATTAATATTCAATTTGTATTCAATAATATTCAATATGTAAGTAATATATTTAAAAACAACTGTAAAAGAATTTTGAATGTTCACAGCTCAAAGAAATATTTGAAAGGCTAGATATGCCAATTATCATGACTTGATCATTATTCAAGGAATACATGTATCAAGTCACCACACTGTTCAGGTATGTTTCTTATGCGTCAAATAAATATTGTGTTAAAAGTAAAATTAAAACTTCAGAAACAGGTGGGGACTATTTGGAGATAGGCTTTTATTGGCAAGGACAAATGAAACCAGAGCAGCTTCAGGGGTGAAAATTGTAAAACAATGAAACCTTTTTACTTATATTACTTTACATGTTGTGCTTTTAATAACAAAATAATGGCAAGCTCGAACATCAGTTATGGGTGAATCTCACCATATAATACTTTGTGCGACCCTGGACTGGGGGGTCCTTTCCAGCCTCCCATCTGCTTCCTAGGGGGCCCACTACGTGTGCCTGGGGCTTTTGTTAGCAGAGAGTTGGGCAGATCTGCCCTCCTCCCTGTGACCTTTAAACTCAGGCTCGCAGCCCCACTCCCCTTAATGCCTCCTTTACCCTACACTCAAGAGAGTTCCTTCTTCCAGAAGTCATTTCCCATCAATCCTGGGCTGGGCCTCAGAGATCTCTGTTTGTAAATTCAGAATCCGTTGCATTTTTCTTCATTGTCTTCGGATGGGCAGCAAGTACCATAGTATTTTTCTCAATACTGGAGCCCAGGTCTAAATGAGCTTTATGTTATTTTTCAGAGACTTTGCCAACCAGCTGGAATCCTCAGCTGTCTATTTTGAAGGAAGCAGATTTGAAAGACTGTAGCAAATGAGGGTTTGTTTTTCGTGAGGCCTCCATGAGGAGGGCGTCTGAAAACACCAGACTGCCGCCCTGCCGCAGGGGGTATTATAACCCAGAGGAGTTAGGCATTAATAAGGGCGATAACGCTAGAATCAAATGCGTCTCAGCTCTGGGTGTGGGAAGTCGCTGGAAAGATGCCAGGCTGGAGCCTGGGTGTATCCTGGGTTCTCTAAGAAACACAATTGAATCCCAAGGGATCTTTTCAGGGAGAGAGATTTGTTAGCTATCTCGCTCTTTACCTGAAGTGGAAATCCTCATAAACATCTGTTCCCTCGCCCCCTGAACTCTTATGGAAGGACACAGAGAGAGGGCACCAAAGTTTACAGAGTAAGGAATTTAATCTGGCAGCGGGGCAGCCACAGTGGGCTGAATTGTTTATGATAGGGCACTAAAACTATCATTTCAGACAAGAATTGTTGGAGTGAGTCCTGCCCTCCTTAAACAAATGACCGAATAGGTACGGATAAAGCCACGGCCTTGCTCGGTAAGAGCTAAGCAAAAATAGAACACCATCGTATGCAATATTGTCCAGGATTCAGTGCTATTTACAAAACCATCATGAGGAGCCATAGGTAGTAGGCTTGCACTTTGGGGGTCATTTCTGTATGGATCACACTGACCGTCATAGGAAGCAGGACTTTCTTAAATAATACTAACAGTAAATCAGGAGGTTATGTATGGAGAGAATGCACACAAGTAGACTGGGCCCTGGTAAGCTGTGACTACAGAGAGTGGGGACTATAGGCAATCATGATCAAGTGAGGCCTTGGAAGTGCTCTCTATACATCCTAGGGACCATCCTCAGTGAACATTACTTTGAATGTGGAAAAATGCACAACAAACATCTGAGTAAGTTTCGTGGACATTGCATCCCACCAGAGAAACATCTGCTGTGTGTGTGCGCGTGCGTGCGTGTATGTGTGTGTGTTGTTGTACCAGGGATTGAACTCAGGACTTTGCTATTGCCAGGCTTGGCACAGTGCCACTAAGCCACATCCCTGCCCCCATCTGCCTCGTGTAAGATCCTGAACTCAGAGTGATCCATGGGGACTAGCAGTTCCAGGAGTGGCATAGGGTGCAGGTGAGTGGGTGGACTTCGGAGAAGAGCTGTGATAACCTAGAGGAAGGAAGGCAGTCCCTTGGCTCCGGTGGCAGGTATGACAGTTACCTGTCCCGGGTGCCTGCACACAAGCTCTTTTGTTCCATCACTGGTGCTTACCCAGGGTAAGGCATCTGCCATGCGGCAGGGACCTGGTGGGCAGGATCGCCTCATTTCGGAAGCAGAAAAGTTGGGCTTGATTAGGTAGTGACAGGGGAAAGGAGATGAGTCAAGGCTCACGGCTGTTTCCTCAGTTCCACTCTCCCTCACAGAGCCGCTGAGAGCCTTCCCAGGGGGCGCAGAGCGTCCTTGTCACGCAGACACATCACTCTGGGCCTCTCTCAGGAAGTCTTCACCGCATTCTGAGCCATGACTCGCCGACTTCCCTGCTAACGAGAGGCTTACTGTTAATATCTTCGAGACCCACCCCACATGGAGGAGCCATTCAGAGACTGCTTCAGAGCTCCAGGGCGCTGTTTTCCCAACTGGCATCATCATCATCATTACTAATTTCAAGTAAACTGACTACCATCTTCGCAGCACTTCATAGCTCTCCTTTGCTGAACCAATTTTCTGAACAAATCCTGCTGTACTGACTGTAGTGTTGCATGAGACCCGCCTGGGTCTACAGCCAACAGCAAAGAAAGGCTGGCGGGGCGCTTTGTGGAAGGCTCAGCCTGGTGGGGAAAGTAAAGATTAGGGATACATCAAACAGCCAGGCAATAATCAATGATGACAGTCATTTGCATAATGACAAATGATAATGACATTTATATCAAAGACTTATTGACTCATTATAAGTCATCATACAGGAAAACTAGCCTCTTTGGGTGCACAATACTATATATAAACTCTAACATATGTATGGATTTACACAACACTACAGTTAAATACAGGATGACTTTATCTTCCCAGAAAATTCCTTCATGCTACCTATTTGCAGCCACACTCTCTTTCCTTCTTTTCTCCTTTCCTCACTTCTTCTTGTTGCTCTTTCTCCTTTTTGTGGATGCAGGAAATGGAACCCAGGCCCTTGTAAATACTAGACAAATGTTCTACCTCTGCGCTACCCTTCCGACTTTAAAAATTTTTATTCTGAGACAGAGTCTTGCTGTGTTGCCCAGGCTGACCTCAAACATGTGATCCTCCTGCCTCTGACTTGAGGGTTTACAGCAATGCACCCACACATCCGGCTCCTCCCTCATCTTTATCCTACTGTTGCTGCTGCTTCTATGTCAATGTACCTTTGTATTTAGAAGAATATCATATAAAAGGATTGTGTCCCACACCACCTTTTGAGGTCATGGTTTTTCACTCAGCATGCTTTTGAGATTCATCTGAATTGTTTCCTCTTTGTTGTTGAGTAGTGTTCCATCATCCATGGTACCACACTTCACACATTGATCTGATAAAGGACATTTGGATTGTTTCCAGATTTTTGAATTGAGAGTAGAGCTGCTATTATACTTACCTGCATATTTGTGTACAAACACAAGTTTCTCCAGGAGTGGGATTGCTAGCCCATACCCTAAATCTATATTGAATTTTATATGAAAGTACCAAAATAGCTATGTTTTTTTATTCCCATCAGCTAGATATGAGAGTTACAGTTTTGTGCTTCCTTCTCAGCACTGGATATTTTCTTAGTTTTCATTTTTATCATTCTGTTAGGTATTAGTTTTATGTCATTATGATTTCAATTTGTGTTTCCCTATTGGTTAATGACAATGAACATCTTCTCAGGTACTTATTTCCCATGTTCATAAGCTATTTAGCAAAATATCATGCTTAAGTTGTTTATTTTACTGTTAAATTTTGAGGATTCTTTTATATTCTAGCTATAAGTCACTTGTGGACTATTTAATTTGCCAATATCCTCTTCTAGTCTATGACTTGTCTTTTCAGTCTTTTAAGTTTTTTATAGGCAAAAAGTTCTGATAAAGCCTCATTTATGACTGTCTTATGAATCATGCTTTTGTGTCATGCCTAAGACCTAACTCCAGGTTACAAATATTTTCTTATATTTCCTTTAAAAATCTTATGCTTTTAGATTTTTACACAAAGATCTATGATTTACAAGGTTTTGTATAAGGTATAAAGTTAGGTCAAGTTTCATTTTAAAAAAATGTTTGTCCAATTTTTTCAACATTACTTATTTAAGTAGCCATCCTTTCTCTGTTGAATGGCTTTATACCCTTGTCAGACATTGTTTGTTAATATTTGTGTGGGCTTCTTTCTAGACTCTTATTTTATTCCATTGATCTGTATACTTATATCTCTTCACCAATAGCCACATCACCCTGATAGCTTTATAGTAAATCTTAAAATCAAGTGATGTGATTTCTCCCATATACCCTTCTTTTTCAAAATCTCTACAGTGAGTCTTTAGCTATGAATCCAGCACCACGTCAACCACTATGTGAACGATTTCTCTTACTTTTCTGAGAAAGGCCTGGGGAGACTGTGTCCATTCAGGCCCCTAAAAGTCAGATGTGAGGGTGGTTTAGGAGAGCAATGGATATACTGGGGGAAATGACTGTGGAGATGAGGGGAGAGGGAGCTGTCTAAGCACAGAAGCCTTCAGACTGGGAGGCTGAGGGGACTCCTTTGAATGGAGGGAAAAAGGATACTTAAGACCGTAGTACAGGCCTGAGGATGTCTCACCTAAGGCCATGAGAACTCCAGAGCAAAAGTTCCCATGCTGAACAGAACTTCTTAAGCTCTTGCACCTAGCCCTGCTTCCCCATTGTCTGGGGACAGTTCAGGGAGAGTTTGGCCTCAATGCAACCCCTGCAGAGGAGTTAAAATCCACAGCAATATGATTCCAACCCTTCCTGCTTCTGCTAATACAAATCTCCTGAAACTCAGCCCTGGGGATGTTTTTCTGTGCTGCTGGAGTCTGTAGGATGTAGCTAAGGGAGGATGTTGCTAACTGAAAGAAGATACTTTACCTTTATTGCCTGAGTTTGTACTCTGGAACTAACCCGGAGAAGATGTTCTTGTTCCTTACTAGGATTTGACAATCACTAGGCGCCACCCTCACCTCTGTCAGGCCTTTGTATAATATGTAGCTAATTGGTGCCTGGAGTAGCCTGGGGGGGAAAAATGTGATGCTTGTTTTTGAGACTCCTAGGAACTCAAAACTCCTGGCGCCTGAATAAACCTCTCCAGTCTGGAGAGGCTGGGGGCACCAGGACCACGCCACCTGGATCGGCTTCCCATTTTGACAGTGTTCCTTCTCCTTTTTCTCTTCTTATTGAGCTGGATTTTGCAAAATAGGTCAACTTGGTCGTCTCGATTAATGGGCCATTCATGGTATTAGCAGTTAGACCTTAATTCCAGCAACATAATCTCATGATTAGAATTTATTATAATATTGGAGACATAAAAAATGGGCCCCCTTCCATGTTCAACAAACAATTACATAAAATTGAAAGTTTTCTGCCCTGGTCGTGTTAACATGTTAACATGGCTCAGTATCCTGCCTGTGAGGACATTTAGATAAGAGTCCCGGGACAGAGGCTGGACGCTGGACTTGGAATCAGTTCTTGCTCTGATTCTTCCTTAATTGCTGTCGCGTTTCTTAATATTGTTACTCCTTCCACTTCCTTTCTTATCCTTCCATAAATTTCTTCAAAGATCAAAGTCATCACTCACCCAGTCTTCCTGTCTGCCTAACGGAGCCCAGCTGTCTTCTGCGGGAAAACGCCACATTCAAGCTTTCCAATCGATGTTTCCATCTAGTATTTGTAATAATAAAGTGCTACATCTTTTAAAGATGAGACTTCTTTGTAACGCTGGTCACCGGCTGGCAAATGTTTCTGTGGAACTAGGTTTCTAGATGCATTCCCATGGAACATTTTAGGGGATCTTGGTCTATGAATTATGTTTTTTCATTGCAATCTAAACATGCACACTGACGTGCAGTTGGCAAATCAGAGAGCTCTGCTCCATTGATTTACCCCCCGCTAGTCTTTCCATTATTTTTTAAGAAACAGTGACAAACTTAAAAGGTATTCTTTTTCATCCTAGAAATAACATCAACATTAATGCACATGGTTCTCTTTACTTTGGAATGTCCTTACTGAATTGATTCTGGGAGAGGGGAAGGGTCAGTGTCATCACCTCCATTTTATAGATGAGAGAAGTGTGACCCCAAAATTTATGGAAGCATGCAGGGCAGTGTTGTTAGGAAAGTTTAAATTTTATGACTCCCATAATGTCCTCTCTTTCCTGCACATGAAAGCCGATGTATAGAATCAAACATGTAAACACAGAAGATATGTGATGTTTGTATATAAAAGAGGAAATAGTTGACAGAAAAGTTTGAGTGTTTGTGAACATGGACCACACTAGATATACATACATATGTTATTATATAGAGAACAACTATCCATGCTAACAGCAGAGGGACCTGGTGATGGGTCATTCAGTGAATGAATGAATGAATGAATAAATGAGGGTCAGTCACAGACACAGGTAAAGCAGCCGTGACCAGCACAGGGGCTCCTAGGGTAGCTGCAGGGTTCTGCCTGTTCCAAAACCCCAGGTCCTGTGTTCTGATGTCACACCCTCACCCTCTTTCCTTCAAAGCTCTACTTGGAGGCCTCTGGTAACAGACAGCAAAGGTGGAGTGCTTTTCCCAGCCCTGGGAGAAAACACATGCTCACAATCTGTAAAGACATGGAAATGGTGGGTCAGCCTTTCCAGCGAGTGTATTTGCACTCGTTTGATTCATTCAAAGAATGCAGTGGTTTCCTCAGTCTCCTCCCTGCACCACTGCTTCCATGACTGAACGTACCACACTGTGTGTGTCTCCACCATTTGCTGAGTAATGTGATAAAGGAGTGTATTCATTCATTTTGACTTTCTGCAGTGTCTGTCACAGTCCCTGGTGGGGTTGACACTTCCTATGTGGCAGCCCAAATGAAGGAATGAGAACCATATACTTAGCACGAGGTCTAGATTTTCTAGCATTTAGATAAGGAGAACAAAAATGATCAATTGGTATATGCCAGCACTTACTTTATACTAGGCATCTGCAACTCTTTTTCTTATAGGCAAATCATGTTTAATGGTCATATCAACTCTTATGAATTAGGATTTTTACTAGTTGTATACCGGGAAATCCTATCGTGTTCTTACTAGGTTAGTCAGTTTGGCTAAGATCATATAGTGGAGATGTGACATGCTTTTAGTGTGAACTCCTGTGCTGTTCTGTTGGCCATGCTGTCCAATCAGGAAAGATACAGCATGATCCCTGGTCTTTCCAAAAGGATAGGAAAGGGTCTCTGGGAAATTTTGGAACCATGTCACCTTAGCTATGGCCCAGGGGGAGCTCTGAGTAGAAGACAGAGTGCCATGTTCAGGGAACTCAGAGCGATAACAAGGGGGAAAATCAGCACATTCATCAATAATGAATGCAAACCTTGGTGTCTGGATGACCCATCACTCCTCTAGACATTTGTGCCTGTCTCACCAGGCAGTGAACATACCCTCCATGCTCACACTATGCTTATAGCCAGGATCTTAATAATCCTTAGAAAAAATGGATAATTTTCCTTAGATCACAGAGTTAGGAACAAGGGACCCAGTCATCCCACATGCTCGGGGGACTCAAATCTTACACCCTGGCCTCCCTGCATTCCAGACCAGGAAGTGTAGTAGCAACCCAGCAGTGCCGCTGTACAAACACAGGATCTCTAGAACATTGCTATGAAAAATAAGACTCTTTAGCAAAGACTGGTAGACCTGGCATAGACTAGTCTTTTCAGATTACCCAGTTATTCGGCCAGAATCTTATGAGGACAAGAAAGAAGACAGATAAATATTTTATCTTCTGCCCAGAGATGGTACAAGAGTCGTAAGAGATCCTGAGGAATGGCTCAAAAGACATAAACCTAGGGCTCTGGAGTCTGAGAAGAAATATTTTTGCAATGTGGGTATTAGAAAGATGGAGATCAAGTCCAGGGTTTCAGGCTTTAAGGGTGGAAGAGTTGTACTTGGACATTTATTCTGGGAGGTTGTTTTGCATTTTTATTATTTCGTAAGCAGAAGATTACTCAAATAGCTAGCATTTTGGAGCAATTACTATATATCCTGGGATATGTTCTAAATAAACTTAGTATGTACTCACTACTACCAGGCAGATAGTTGGGTCTTAATAAATAAAGGTTGAATAAATGAATGCTTTATTTATTAATCTGTGACTTGCTTTTAATTTAACATAACAGCACATAGCGATTTCAGGTGGGAAAATAAGGATGTGCTTCTTTCTCTTAAAAGTTATACATTGTTGTATAGAATTGATGTATTGTGATTTATATAACAATTGTCCTGTCATTGAGCTTTTAACACATTTCTTTCTTTATGCCAACAATAACCCAATGGACATCTTGTATAATCCTGTGTTCATTTGCCGGTGGATACCAAAGTGAAGCCTCATAGTTCTTTGTAAAACCTCGCAATCCAAACTTTCTTAATTAGTGAGTTGATGAAACAATTCTTTGGTCTAAATTGGCTTTTTAAACATCCATTTTCTGTCTTAACATAAAGTTGAAAACACTTTTTTTTAAAAAAGAGAAGAGGTGTAAATTATAGGGCTTCTCTTTGAGATAATAGACAAAAAGGCGATGTGTAATCATAACAGCTATAAAATTCTATTCTTTTCTTCGGTGTGAGGCAAATAAAATATTTTAGAATGATGAATGTAATTTGCGGTGTTTTGATGTCAACTTCATGCCTTATATCTCGTAGTACTGCTCACCATTATTTACATTTTTCAAGATTTTTTAAAAAAACTAGGCTTAGTTTTTTGCACAGCACACCAAAACATTTAAGTACAGGGCTCAAACTAGCACCTGGAATGCAGCAAATGTTGTGTAAATACCTTCATTGTCATCATGTTTACTCTTAGGATCATCTGTCTTATTCCACACCTTAATTTACCCATGCTGGCAAACTCCATTCCTCAGTTTAAAGAAGGGGGACTGTTGTCCACGCAAGGCTGTCCGAGGTCTGCTTGGATGTGAATTCAGCTCCAGCACAGGAGGAACATCTGGAAACATCACGCTACTTCCCACTCCACTCTGAGGCAGAAGCTGGAGTCCCACAAAGCCCTCCATAGCCATCAACCTGCTGCAGGGGCTGTGGCTGGAGTCTCACTGCTACGACTGTGTCCACAGAATTGCTTTCTGTGCAGTAGTGTAAAATACCTTGCCCAGAGCCTCAATGCCTTTATCCATGGTCAGGATTCTCCAAAGAAGTGGCAAAGCACTGCTTCCTGCTCCTGGGCAGGATGGACGGTGCTGTGTCATGTGGGCTCTGTAGCCAGAGGGCATCTGGTGGAAGCCTGTTCTTCCCCTTTTTTCTCTCTGCCACCCTCTCTAGCCCTGGCTGTCTCCGGAGAACCTGGTTGACTAGTCTTATGATGTAAGGTTCTGCCCGAGGTTCTGATTTGGGAGAACAGGACCTAAACAAGTTCTAAGACCTCAGGATAGTCACTGTGTGGCATTTGGCATATAGGATAGGTGGCCAGGGAGCCACAAGGGGCCAGGGCATCACAGAGGAGTCAGAAACTGGGGCTTCCTCAGGTCAGTGTTCAACCAGTCTGCACCTGACTGGAAAGTAGCCACCTCTGTGTGTTTTGTTCCTCCGCCACCTTCAGATGTCATCGTGTTCTGTGCGCGCTGAATGTGTGATGCTATTTTCAGCCCAACCTTTGTTGTCACAAAGTCCATTTTTTTCTTAAGAAAATAAAAAAGAAGGCAATAACACTTTCACCCCCTTAAGGCCTCCTCTTGTCCTAGATCTTAAAAGTGAGACTTAAAGTCCACTTTTTGGTGCAGCTAGAAGCTGAATAAAAAGAAATTACACTTGTACTTTTTTTTCCTAAAAAGATAAAAAGAAAGACCAAATGAACCACTAAATTTAGAGACTTCTCAGTAATTTATACTATTATCTTTTGGTTTTATTTTCCCTTTAGGTTATATATTGCTTAAGATGTAAGCATTTATTTCCATAGTATCTCAGTACTTCATGATTTTCCTTCATTATCTTTTCTGTAGTGGAAGTTCATGTTCCCTCCTAACTTCCCCTTACTGTCCAGGACAACACTTTGCCCCATTTAAACTCCTGACACTATCCATGTAGATGGGCCTCCTTCCCATCCCCATACACTTTCAGCAAATAAAGCCCCAAAAGAACCAAGGCCCCTTGAAAGCAACTCCGGGAGGTGTAAGAACATCACTTCTTAGATTCCCTAAAAAAGACACTGACTATATATTTGTTCCCCTGGAGTCCAGATAATAAATATAAAGGATAGTGCTCTCCCCAGGACAAGAAGTGTTCAATGAAAGGAGCACTCAGCAATGACCAATCACTTGCCACTGAAGAGGACAAGAAAAATGGCCATTAGTGACTCTCCACTGGCTACTTACTTCCTTATCCCCCTTTTTTAAAATTTAAATTGAAATCTTTATTGGTACATTACATATATACATCATGATTGCATTCAACTATGAGAATTTGTACCAGTATATGACACAACTTAATTCTCATTTTTTCCCATAACCCTGCCCACCCTACTACCCCCACCCCCATATATATAAACTTTGTTTCCTTCCTTTTTGTTATAATCTCATTATTTCCCCCTTCACTCCATTACACTTTGAGTGTTTTCTATTTCACAATATATAACATACATTCTAGAACTCATTTATAGCTTTGTTTTCTCATACCAGAGAAAAGATATGATATTTACACATCTGTGACCTATTTATTTCACCTATGAGGATGTCCTCAAGGTACGTCCATTTAAGTATAAATGATTCAAAGTTATCCTTTTTTATGGCAGAGTAGTACTCCATTCTGTAGAATAACCACAGCTTTTTTATCCACTCTCCAGTTGATGGACATTTGGGTTGTTTCCAAGATTTAGCAATCACAAACTGAGCTGCTATAAACATAGGTGCACATATGTCACTGTGATATGAATCTTTTAATTTTTGTGTGTATATACCTAGCAGAGCGATGGCTGGGTCAAATGGGGCCTCCAATCCTAGCTTTTTGAGGAATTTCCAAACTGATCTCCACAGGGGTTGTACGAGTTTGCATTCCCACCAATAGTGGAGAAGGGTTCCTTCTTCTCTACATCCTTGCCAACATTTGCTGTTGGCTGAATCTGAAATGGCAGCCATTCTGTGTGGAGTGAGATGAAATCTCAGTGTTGTTTTCATCTGCATCTCTCAAATGATTAATGACGTTGAGCATTTCTTCATATGCTTCTTAGCTGCTCTTACTTCTTCCTCTGAAAAATATCTGTTCATTTCAGATGCCCATTTTTGAATTGGGTCATTAAATTTGGGTGGGCTGATTTTTTTTGAGCTCTTTATATATTCTAGATAGTAGCCCTTTGTCTGAGAGGCAGTTGGCAAAGATTCTTTCCCACATTGTTGGTTGCCTTTTCACTTTGCTGGTGGTTTCTTTTGCTGTGCAGAAACCTCTCAATAGGATGAGATCCCATTTATCAATTTCTTCTACCAGTTCTTGTGCAATGGGATCCCCTTCTTATTTTTACCCACTGCCTTCCTAAGTTTTCTGAACTGTAGTGAAGAACCAATTGTTTAGGAACCAAATGAAAGTAAACCGTGGAAACTGCTCTGGGCTGACTCGGAGGGACCAGACTTTCCAGCTCCACTAGGGGACCAAGTGCCACACTGTGGGCAGGCCGCCTCAGCCATGGCCAGGTGGAAGGAAGGCTGCAGGTCATCCAGGTGCTTACGTGCCAAAGCTGGGGCGGAAGGGCTGGGGTGCAGCTCAGTGGTTTGGCATTAGCTAGCACACATGGAACCCTGGATTCAGGCCCTGTTATGCAAAAATGAAAAGCAAGACAGAAAAGGTGGAAAGAGAGAAGAGCTAGTCCTCACCTGGTCTCTGTCACTTTCCACTTAGGACCTTCTTTCTAGCACATGTGTTTTTGACACTTTCACATTGAGAGTCTGCAAAGCATTTCTTTCATTTTTGCCTTCTTGGTGGGGAATGAAGTTGAAACTTGGAAATAAAAGGGAAAAAGTATTTTTATTTCTTTCACTTCTCTCTTAAAAATATGAAGTGATATATGTGTTGGGACATTTGTTGGCTGATTACTTTGCCCTTTTGAAGTCTAAACCGTGAATGACAGTAGATCAGAATCCAAATCTCATAAATTACTTCAAGGAGAGATGAGGAGCAAGCACACCACACGGTACTTACTCATACGGAGCTATTTTCATTTCGAGCAAAGCTTTGCGAAATGTGTTGGTAATCCCCACTTAATACATTAACAAAAACAAACAAAAAAAGAACAATTTGTTCAAAACTCATCACATTCATGGCATAACCAAAGCAAGAAACCAAGAGTTCTTTGATCTGAACCCAAAGAGCTTGACTAGTTTCTAGTTTCATAACAAAAAAGCTGTGAGTCCACATCTTTAAACATAAAAAGAAAACACAAATATGTCTTCTAGTCCATTGACAAATTCTCAGTGATGCAGATTCTGGCTTTAGAGGTTAAAACTCTATTTCAACACTTGCCTAGCTGTAGTAAGCCTTCATTTGTGTTGCTATTAGCAGCATTATCATGTGACAAATTTCTTGACAAAAAATAAATTAAATCTTACTCATCTTTTCCTAGTTCCCACCCCTAAATGTGCTCCATCTTTTCCTATTGCACACAAAAGCAGTAAGGCCATCATCTACAGCTTCTGGCTGCACTGCTTGTACCTCTATGACTTACCACTTAAATCCACATCATGAAACCAGTAGAGAGGTATAGAAGAGCTACTCTGAAATATCTCCCTTAGAAAGGCATCTTTTAACATATAACAAAGGATCTGTAGTAAGAATATTAAAGGGAAGCATGCAGAGAGGTCTTAAGAAGAAAATTTTACTAGGAAGAACATGGGATAGAGTACGCAGCAATTTCTGGTCTTTCTTAGCTAGGTGTGGTGCATGGCTGTAACTCCAGCACTCAGGCAGTCTGAATCATGTTCAAGCTCAGCCAGGCAACTTCCAGACTGGACAGAGAGAGATAAAGAGAGAGAGAGAGAGAGAGAGAGAGAGAGAGAGAGAGCAAGCAGGAAGCGAGAGCAAGATACCATTTTTCTTACCAGATAAAATATCTGTTCAAGAGAATGATCTTATATTTGAATTTTAAGAAAGGCTTTCTTCTTACTTTATTTTCAGCACATAATTGGCAAAAATGGAGCCAATGTCTATTTAACTATTTTTCCCTTCTCTTTTGTTTTCTAAAACCCTAAAAATAAGAATTAAATTCACAGTGAGTAATTCTATTTCTGATTATCCTTGCTGCTATTATTGTTTAAAACAATTGCTGTTTTTAGTTTATCAGCACATTTATTTGCTCCTGTAGATTCACTATGGCTGAAAATAAATTGTGTTAACTTAAAGAAAATTAAAGCCAAATGTAGTATTTTATAATTTTAAAAAAGGAACAGTAGCATTCTCTGTGCTGTTGCTGACCCCTACCATCTGCACATTAGTGCTATGACATAGTCTAAAAGACAGGCAAATGTGTAATAGGTCAATAAAACTTTTTATGGATACAAGTTCAAAACTTTTATCTGCAGTGGTAATTTAAATTAATTTGGGCTTATAATCTTTGGAGAAATTTGTGATATCCATGCAACTTTATTATCACAGTACAATACATTATTTTCTTTTGGGGTCAAGATAAAGAAGATGCACATAATTCTCCAACTAGGCAGAAGGGATGTCTTCTAAAAAATAAGCAAGGGTCAGAATGAGAAATCTTTTTCTCAGTAATATTTTAAAATGAGTCAGTATTTGTTTGTCCTGGGTGACTTAGCAGAAGCTTCCCTAGAGGGTAAGTAATGAATTCTATCACTCTGAACACTCTTCTCATTCTTACACACTGATAAGTTTCTGGCCTGTGCTTTAGATTTGCTGTCTCACAAATGGGTGATGCGACGTCCTCTCCTTGACTTTCATGAGAAATATACACATTGAGAGGCTCTTGTCCTAGAGGAGCTGTTTTCCTACCTGAAGACAGAGTACAAACCCACAATCTTTCTTGTCATTCTGCTTTGTATTAGTGATGCTGAGGATCCAAACCAGGCCGTACACATGCTGGACAAGTACTCTACCCCTGAACCACATCCCCAGCCCCGCGCCTTTTTTTATTATCTTCAGTACTGGGGATTGAACCCAAGTCCTTCACACTGAGCTACATCCACAGTCATTATGTTTATTTTCAGACATAATCTCCCTTACTTACCCAGGCTAGGGTGGAACTTTTCGTCTTGTGCCTGAGCTTCTTATACAGTTGGGATTACAGATGTGCCCCATCAGGTGGCCCATGACAGAGTTATGTAAAAACAACAAAATGAAATTAGCTCTCTTTCTCACAGAAAGAAACTTGAAAGTCTATTGTACATGGGTTAAGCATTTATGTATCCAATGAGAACCTTTGCAAGTTTTAGAGTGGTATTGGTAAATGTCAGTCTGATCACGTAATTTTAAAACAATACATCAAAATGTGCTGACTGCAAAATAAAAGCTTGATAAATTCATTGACATTAAAGTGAAGAACTTTATTATGCTCTTCAAAAGAGACCTTTCAAAGGTGAAGAAGAGATCAGTCATTTATCAACAGAAACTATTTGTAACACATATAATAGGCAATATTACTAGGCTACATGTTACTAAGAAAAGACAATTTAATAGAAAAATAAGCAAAATAAATGAACAAACATTTTTCAGAGAGGTAATGCACATGGTCAATAATAAGTTTGTAGAGATGTCCAAGTTCTAGTACAGAAGGAAATGCAAATTAATTAGATAACTTCTTAGAGTCTTTCAATCAGCAAAAAACAAGAAATCTGACAAGATCTAGTATTGGAAAGGATTGGACTCAGTAGGATCACTTGGACATTGAAGCTGTGGGTGTTGAATATTTTGTCTCAGTGTTGAAGAAAGTAACTAAGATAGTATCTCACCATGGCAACCACAAAAACATATAAAGATGGTCCATGTCACGTGTCACCAGGGAAAGGCAAATGAAAAACACAGTGAGATACCACTACACGTCTGTTAGAACGACCCAAATGTAATGTCAAGTGTTGGAAGTACGTGAAGCCGCAGAAATGCTCATGCACAGATGAAAAGAATGCACGTGGCACAGTCAGAGTGAGCTGTTTCTTAGAAAGCCCACTGTATTCTCACCATGAGATCCAGGAGTCACACTTATTATTTATCCAAGGACCTGAAAATTTATGTGTACAAAAGAACCTGGACACGGACGGTGAAAGCACTTTTATTCATAATTGCCCAGGTCTGGAAGTAATCCAAGATGTTCTTCTGAAAGTGAATGGATAAAAAACTGTGGTACATCCGGACAATGGAATATTATTCTATCCAGCCAACAATAACCCCCCACATGATAGGACTCACGAAAGAGAGAAAGAGAGAGAGAGAGAGAGAAATACGTCCAAGGAAATAAAACTGCCAGAGGACATAGAAGAAAACATAAGTTTTAAAATATATATATAAGTATCTAATGATTCCAAGTGCATCTACCAAAGATTAATAATCAGTAATAAAACCACAGAATACCAAAAACACATTTCCCATTTAAAAATCTGGAAGATGAACTAAGAGAATGGTCACTCCTGTTAAGATTGAAATTAGTGGCCTGGAAATTCATAAACATAATCAAACAAAAACAGGAAAAGCTAGAAAAGATTTGGAAGATAATCTTTTCAGAAAACCTAATAGACAAATATTAACAGGTCAAGAAGTGAAGATATATTAAAGGGAAGAAAATATTTTTTTAAAAAACTAAAACAAACAGGAGAGAGAGGTGAATCTGTGGAGGAGAAATCTCAAGTACATAGGAATTGCCTAACCGCGTGCAGTGGCTCACACATAATCCCTGTTACTCAAGATCCTGAGACAGGAGGATCCCAAGTTTGAGGCCAGCCTGGGCAACTTAGATCTTGCCTAAAAGTAAAAATTTTTAAAAGATTGGGTTGTAGCTCAGCAGTACAGAACTGTTAGGTTTGATCTTCAGTACCACAAAACAAGACAAGGGAAGGGGAAAAAAAGATTCAAGATATATAATGTATAGGTACAAATTGTCAGTGATGAACGTGACCATTATTTACACTTAAAATGTACCAATAAGGCCAGGGATATAGCTCAGTGGTTCTGGCGTCTGTCTGGCGAGCTGAAGGTCCAGAGTTTGATCCCTGGTAACCACATACTGGGTGTGGTGACTCATACCTGTAATCCCAGCACTCAGGAAGCAGAGGAGGATTGCTAAATTCCAAGCTAAACTGGAATACATAGTGAGCTCAATACCAGCCTGAACTACAAAGCGAGATCTTGTCTCAAAAAGAAAAAATGGTACTAATAAATGCAAAAAAGAAACAAATGACCATACCCACCCACCAAGTATACAGTATGTCACAGTAAAACTCTTTAGATTTAAAAAATAATAGAAGGTTTTCTTTAAAGCTCCTATGCAGAAAGTACAAATTACTTATAGAAAATGCATTACCTCCAATGTTTCTTATTGTAAAAGGAAACAAAAATAAAAGAACTTAGATTTTTGTTCAAGAAATTACAAAGAAAAGAATAAGAGTAAACAAAGATAAAGAAGAAAAAAAGCAAACACAGTAAGAGTCAAGATGCATAAATGGAGAAGCTTCTTTAAGAAAAGAATAACAAAAGAAAGAGAAAAAGAGCCTGATAAAAAGCAAGCCAAAAGGACAAGTTAAGGAAGGAGGGAGAAGAATGTACAGGAGAAAAATTTAAAATCATAAGAAAAGTTTATTCTTCTAAAATCAACCTATAACAACACAATTTAAAGGCTAGAAGACAATCATGATTTTCTGACAAAGAAAAATGACTAAAATTGACCCAAAAAGAAGTAATAAGCTTGAATACACCAGTCATGACCAAAGAAGAAGGAGGAAAGGCACTATCATTTATAGAGACACCAAAACAAATTGAGGTCTAGACTGGGAGCTAATTTCTAAAGAATGGATCATCTTAATGCTACTCAAATTAGACTAGGACAGAGGGGAAACATGGGAAGCTCCACAAATCATTTTTGTATGAGTGCAACTTAATGCCACAGCTTGAGCTAGTAATCAAAATGAAGACAGCAAAGATGTATATCACTTTCAAATGAAATGCAAACAGGCTAGGGTCATAGCGCAGTGGTAGAATGCTTGCTTATGCTACATGAGGCCCTGGGTTCAATTCCCAGCACCAAACAAATGACATGGCAAAAAACTGTGAATAGCATTTAGTAAATGGATATCAGCAAGATTTCAAAACCTGGTGCACTAAGTTTAAGCATGTTTTACCTAGAAATGTGTGAGTGGCATCCATTATGTCCCCAAACTAAAGGATCAAAGCCATGGGATTATATTAATAGGCAATGAAAAGACTGATAATATGCTGCACCATTCCTAGTAAGAATGCAAAGTAAATAATGAAATTTTTTGATTTACTAAAGAGTACCCAAAAACCTACCACAATTGTCATTTTAAATTAAAAAACACAACACACTAACCCATTTCCATTCAAAACAGAGGCTAGTTATTAAACTTGTATTAATAAGTAACTGTCATTAAGACATTAAGGAAAATATGAAAACATTTTTACTGATGGTACATTTTTTGCTGATCATATATCGCATCCTTAGAAATCCATGAGACTCCAGTAGAAAAATGTACTAGCTTCATTAAAGAATTTGGTAAGATGGGATGCAAAATTAAAATTATATTTATTTCTTCTAGCAATGTTACTAAGTAAAAATGGGAGGAAAATATTAGTGGTACATCTAAAAACAATATGAATATATTTAATAAGAAGTTACCAAGATCTACAACAAAGCTATAAAATCGATGAACAGATTTTTTCACTTTCTTTCAGTGCTGGGGATGAATCTAAGGGTCTTAGATTGCCATGCAAGGCAAGAGCTTGACCACTGAACTACACCCACAGCCAGTAAATAGACATTTGAACAGGATTCCAACTGAATATAACATTTTCTGGTTTGGGATGACTTAATATCATAAAAAATGTTAATTATCCCCAAACCAATACATAAATTTAGTTCAATTCCAAGTGGAATCCAAATATGGTTTATTTTAATTGTGTGAGACTTCCTTACCATTTATGAGAATGAACAAATGTCCCAAAATATCCAAGAAAGGCATGGAAAAAGAGAACCAAAAGTGTGTGGTTAGGGCAAGCCAGGAGACTGGCCTGGTAGTATGTAGTTGTGGTATTCAACTGAATGTTTTGACATCAAAATAGACAAGTAGATCAGTGGATCGAATAGAGAACCAGCAATGATTCAGTATATATAGAAAGTATATGTAAGATGGGTTAATAGCACTCACCTAAGAACTTTTCCAATAAAAACCATATTGCCATGTAGTAGGACAGACAAAGAACTTGAAACAAATGGCAGAAGACCAGTTCCTAATATATGAAACCCCTAACAAGATACTCTAAAGCAACCGGAATGAGGAAACTGCGCATAACGTGGGTATTGAACAATCACTTTGTACTTATCGTACTGGCCAAAAATGAAAGCTAGCACTTGTTGCTGACTGTGATATAAAGAAAGGAAAGGGACATTCTCAATATCCCCAGTAGGAGGATGAGAACCTTTTGTTATTGTTAGAAACTGTCATGTAACATCTCATAAAGTTAAATATTTATCTCTTTTGACCCAGCATTCCCATTATTGGAAATCTACTCCACAGAAAGAAAATCACTACACTTAAGAAAATACATAAAAAGTATTTCCAGTAATATGATTTGTTATGGGAGGAAAAAAGACTGAACTGGAAATAGAAAGGGTGTTTATTATATAGAAATGGCTGGGTCAAATGTGGAGTACCTATGCCAGGGGCCATCAGAACAGGCGTGAGAGTTCTGTTGAGACTTTCTTTCTCCCCTTTTTTCTTCCTTTCTTTCTTCCTTCCTTTCTACCTTTCTTTTCTTTCTTTCTAATCCCATCTTTGTGAAACAAGAATGGAACAGACAAGCAAATAACTGTGTGTGTGTGTGTGTGTGTGTGTGTGTGTGTGTGTGTCCCCATATAGTACTATATGAGTATAGGGAGAGGCGGGTGACTACTCTAGGGTGTTTACACTGGGGTCACACTTGTGGGTAACAGGACTTGGAGGCAGGGTTGGTGCTGACAGCTGACTTTATGATGCAGAGCTGGAATGTGATCTGCATAGATCCAGCCAGCCTTTGTCATGTGCTGATAATAGCTATAGAAAAAAAGAAAAGGTAGACATTTGAGTTCTGACTCCATAAAATATTGCTTGGTATCTTATTTTCAGAAGTATGATCTTTATTTTTATCTAAAATCAAAGAGCTTTTAAAACAATTCGATTCCCTGTATTCTATTTCAGAACACACAATTTGGATTTTTATACTGTTCCTCTCAGTTCTTCTTTAGGTTTGTGTACTGTAACCTTTTTAAGGTGCTCTTGTTAAAAGATAGAATGGTGGGTGCTCCGTCTCCTACATCCTTCTAGTTGTTTGTACTTTTTTGACTGAAAGTATGTTTCTAAAAGCAGATTTTATAATGACTCAGGTACTCTATTATAACTAATAATGACAAGTAATGATGTGAAAGTCTGTTGTCGGGTCTAGGGGACCAGGGAGGGTTTCCTGGAGAAGGCATCCAGCCCTTTGCTTATGAGGACACCTTGAAACTGACACCAATGAGCAATTCACAGACTGGGAGCTGAGAGAACACATAGGTTTCTCAAGCCAGAAAAAACACTAACAGCGCTGGCATTTATAACAACTGGCATTTATGGAAAGATCACTGTGTGCAAAGTAACCTGTTAAATACTTTGCATTGTTCATGCATAGACTCCCTACATTAACCCTAATATATCCTGTCTGGGCTGAGGAAACTGAGGCTCAGGTTTAGTTCCTGCTCAGGCACCAAGGCCTCTGGGAACACAGGAACAGGTAGAAATTGGATTCAAACCCCATCCTGTTTGATGCGAAGGCCTGGGGCCTTAGCCACGCTGGGGCACAGGCTGCCCTAACGGGTATGAAGAGTCTGCATTGATGTGCTGGAAAATCCAACAACTGTCTTGGCAGGAATTTTACTACCTGGTTCTCATCTCACGAGCTGGAAGAATTAAAAACATTTTTATATCTAGACATGTACGTAGTTTGCCTTGTCAACCTTTTAGAAAGAAATGTTCAATGAAGTAATTTCTAACATTAACCTGTAGTTATATTAATACAGTTTCACTCCAAGAAGTATCTATGCATTCTACTCTGCTTTTAGACTTTTCAAAGTGCCATCTGCATGAGAAATACCTCTCTCAAGGTAGTTTAATAATTAAATTAACTTCTTTCTTAAACAAATGAATTTTTTTTTTTTTTTGAGACAGGGTCTCGCTTTGTGGTTCAGGCTGACCCTGAGCTCAGCCTCAAACTCACATCACAGAAATCCTCCTTCCTCTGCCTCCCGAGTGCTGGGATTACAGGTGTGAGCCACCACGCCCAGCACTGTGGTATGTGGTACTGATTGTTGCTGGGCATGAATCTCCACACCCAGTATTGTTATGTGGTTACCGGGGATCGAACCCGGGCCCTTGCACTTGCAAGACAGGTGTCGGAACCACTGAGCTATATCCCTGGCTCAGATGAAAGTTATTCTTGACTATCATAGAGAAACAAAGGAGAACACAAATATTTACCCTGATTTGAGTATTATACAATACATAATGTACATGTATCAAAATATTTAATTTTACCTCGTGAACATGTACAGTGGTTGTGCTTTCATGTATTGGTTAAAAATAAATTTAGCTTAAAAACAAATGAAGATTTAACATTAAAATAAAGCAAAAATAATTTTGCTAACTAGAAAACAATCTATAAAAATAATTGCATCTTCACAATAGAAACTATTTAAAAAGAAGGAGAGTGTAAGGGTAAATAACGAGGGGAAAACGAATGTGGTAATAATAAAGTAAACAAAGATTGTGTATATAGGGGGTGGGGGTGCAGGGCGAGGGGGAAAAGAGAAAAAATGAGAATCAAGTCATGTCATATTCTGATACAAACTCTCAATGTTGAATGCGATTATGATGTGTATTTATCATGTGCCAATAAAGATAAAAAATTTTTTTAAAATTGCCTCTAGAATGGTATAAGGCACCAAACAGACACCCTGGGAATAAATGACTATATTTATGACTGGTGAGACTTGCCATAGTATTCAGCAAAAGCACTCAAGGAGATGTCCCCTGCTCACCTTCTACATGCACTGTCTTTCATAAGAGTTCATGCAGTAAAGAAAATGCGAATAGTTGTCTGGCTTATTTTGCACAGCAGGGTGAACTGCACCCTACTCACTTTCCTGAAAATGACATCATATTGTTCTTTATGGCTGAATAATACTCTACTGTTTATATATACTACATTTTCTTCATCCGTTCATCTGTTGATGAGCACCTGGTCTGGTTCCATATCTTGTCTGTTATGAATTGCTCTATGATAAACATGTGAATGCAGATGTCCTTATAGTTGCTAACTTTAATTCCCTCAGGTACATACCAAAGCATAACATAGCTGGGTCATTCGGTAGTTTTATTTTTGTTTCTTTTGAGGCACCTCCATACTGTTTTCTGTGGTGGTTGTACTAATTTATATTTTACACATATGTAGAAGTATTCCTTTTCTCCACATCCTGGCCAGTATTTGTCAGTTTCTGTACTAGTGATGACAGTGACCTGACAGGGGAGATGGAATCTCAGTGTATTTTGATTTTCATTTCCCTGATGGCTACCTATGTTGAACATTTTTTCATATCCTTATTGACCATTTGTATCAAGATCTCAAAAGACCTTACATGGAGGTCTTTTGAGAAGTGTCTGTTCAACTCATTTGTTCTTTATTCTTGAGCAATTTTTTTTGGTGTAAAATTTTTTGATTTTTTTGAGTTCTGTGTGCCAAATATTACTTCTCTTTTGAAAGACACACTGGCAAACTTTGTCTCTCATTTTGTGGGATTCTCTTCATGGTGTTGTTTCCTCTGCTGTGCAGAAATTTTTAAAATTCGATGCAGTTCTATCTCTTGATTCTTGGTATTACTTCCTGTGCTGTGGGATTCCTACTGGGGATGTCTTTGTCTGGGCCAGTGCATTGAATTCTTGTCCCCGTGTTTTCTTCTAGTAGTTTCAAAGTTTCAGGTCTTTGATAAATTTGAAATTGACTTTTGTATTTAGTGAGAGATAGGGGCCTAGCTTTGATCTTCTACATGAGGAACTCCAGTTTTCCCAGTACCAATTAGTCTGTTCGTCTTTTCTCCACTAGATGTTTGGTTTTTTTGGTTCTAGAATCAGATCACTGTAGTTGCGTGGGCTAGTTGCTATATCCTCTATTCCATCCATCTATGTGTCTACTTTTTTGTGACAGAACCATGCTGTTTTGTTACTAGGACTTTGTAGTATAATTTGAAGTTGAGTATTGTGATTCTTCCAGCTTTGTTTTTTGTTCAGGATTGCTTTGGCTATTTTGGGTCTTTAGTGGTGCCATATGAATTTCAGGACATTTTTCTAGCTTTGTCAACAGTGTTTTGATGAGGACAGCATTTAATTTGTAGATTGCTTTCATTAATAGGCCATTTTAACAATATTAATTTTGCCAGTCCATACACATGGGAGGTCTTTTCATCTTCTGGTGTCTTCTTCAAATTTTTTTCTTCAGAGTTGTGAAATTTTCATTGTTGAAGTCTTTATCTTTGTGGTTAGGTTGATTCCTAGGAATTTAATTTTTGAGGTACTGTGCCTGGAACTGTTCTAGTTTCTTTCTCAGTTTGTTCGCTATTGGTATATATATAAAAGCTATTGATTTTGTATCCTTCAAGTCCTCTTTTTCTCTAAAAGTTTTTTTTCTGAAAAATCTAAATATTTTAATAATTTGCCTTCATGAAGATTCTTTACCTATATGTGCCTCGTTAAGCACTAGATGGCAAGAATTTGTTCTGTTTGGAGTGAAGATAAGGTAATTACCACTACCTAATTTTTGTCTCCATCTGAGATCATCTGTTTAGCAGGGATAGAAGTCCTCATACATCAGCTAAAGAAAAGGAGGAATTTATTGTAAGGACATCAGAGTATCTTGTAGACCCTAAAGGAAGAAAGTTGACCTGGGTCTTAAATGAGGCTAGAAAGCAACTGGAAAAAGAAATCAGAAACTTACACTGTTTTGGATTCACATATCTTTAATTTCTGCTTCTCTGGCCACTTGTTCTATTCTTTCTATTGTAGATCAGGCTTTTTATATGTCAGTTCACCTGTAAGGTGGACTTTTATATGTCAGTCCTCGGTAAGGACTCCTTACTGAGTTGGATGACATCTAGGTCAGTGTGAGTCAGGTCAGACTCTGAGTTCCTTGGTTCATATAATTTGAAGAATAAATCTGAGTAGCTGCTAGCCAAGTTGTCCCTGACCTCCCTCTACTCCCAGGCTTGGTCTGTAGAACTGAATAAGGATGGTGGAACCATCTAGTATGCAGTATATAAGACTTCCCTTGGACAGCAGGGGGCTTTCAGAACAGTGGGTGGTAACTGACATTAATAGTAACTGACATTAGTATAACAGTCACAGATGGTAAGAGTATCAGCATCATCCAATAGTAGGTGAATGGATAAATATGGTATCTATCTATATCTATATCTATATCTGTATATCTATACCTACATAAAATACTATTTAGCCTTAAAAAGGAGGACATTCTGTTATTTATGAGGACATCTGGAGGATCTTCTGTTAAGTAAAATAAGCCAGGCACAGAAAGACAAATACTATCTCACTTGTATATGGAGTCTAAAAATATTAAACTCACATAAGCAGAGTTGAACAGTGGTTACCAGAGGCTGGGGGTGAAAAGGATTAAGAAGAGCTGTTGCCAAAAGGTACAAATGTTCACACAGATAAGAGAAACAAGTCTGAGAGCTCTATTCTCAGCATGATGACTAGAGTTAATAACAATATATTGTATCTTTGAAAATTTGAGATTTAGATGTTGTCAACACACAAGCAGCAACCGAGCTGATACATATGCAACAGCTTGATTTAGACGTTCTACAATATATACATATTTCAGAACAGGATTCTGTGCAACATAAATATAAACTGTTTTCTGTTTTTAAAAGTTCTGTTTTACATAAATCACCCATGATGAGATTTTCCTGTGCAACCGGAAATGTACAAATGCAGCTCAGATAATTTGAGGACAACTTCATGGTATTTTCTTAAACTCCTAGATCCAGGTATGGGCCCAAGAAAAATGTTTAGTGCCCAAGAATGATGTATTCTATAAAATACATTTTTCTTACCTATTATATCTGACCTCTGCATGAAATTTGTCATGTCCTTTAACCACAAACTTATGATTTAAGAACAACTCTTAGTTTAAAAATGCATTCACTCTGACATGGCCCAAGAAACCTCATGAGCCTAACCAAGAGCACCTGGAAGAGGAGCTGGAGACTATCCGCTTGCTGAGCAGATGGTGGTCCAGTGTCGCCAGCCTTTCAGGAGCCACATCACATGGTAATAAACCAAACCACCCGAGTACTTTGCTGTCTTACTCGGTATAATTTCTGAATTAAACCTTTCCTTGCCTCTTTGGTCTATGTCCTACTGTCCAAAATGTGACAATTTGTTCTTCAATATTAGCACCTTATTGATTTCTAAAATTTTCAGCTAGTTTCTCTTGCAAAGAGGTGAAGGGGGTGAGAGAAAATAACAGTGGAGAATTTGAGGCTAAAATGAGTTTTTTCTTGGATTGTCCGTAGGTTTTTATCATGGCCTCAGCATATCTGCCATTATTAGCAGTGGGTGATTAACACTTGGCTTGACTGGGTTTATTGTCTCGGGTTCTATTATCTTCCAAGTGAATTTTGTCAGGACTGATCTTACCTGGGCATTGCTGGCCCAGACCCCTGGTATCATTCCAGGGAGTGGCAAGTAGAATAGCAACTGCGGACAACCGGGTGGCATCTTTCTCCTTTTGTAGCTTTCCCTATGCTGACGGCTCACTTTGGGATAAAGCACCTGCTCGCTCATGGTTATAATGGGATTTTGTTAGGCATCAGAATCTCTTGTGTCCTCAAGTTTAAAACTATGTCATTTGTAGCTTTCACTTCTATTTTTCCATTTATGTGGTTCCTTTCACTTGTTTTTCAAATTTCTGTGTCTTAGTCTCTATATTGTACTCATTTTATGTATTTTCTTCTGAGATTTTTGAAGCAGGTGTTCATTTGATCAGCAGTCAGTGACTGAGTGAGAGGTCTGAAGTGCCACAGCCCTCAAAGCACAGCTCTCATACATGACGGGAAAGCATGTTAGTAAATATACTTTGGTTTGCCAGAGATACACTTAAATATATTAGATATAATATCAACTGTTCTATCAGAATGTAGTTTTCATCAGCTTTTCACCCAATTAGCAAAACATATAAACATGTCTTCATCATTGTGAAATCTAGACATGTTCCTAATCCCAGAGGCCATCCTCTGTCTCCTGCTCCCATCCACGATGGCACAGGTGACCCGCTGTAGCCAACTTGTGTGTATGTGCCTTTCATTGAGTCACAGTACCCGCCTGAACACGACATACTGAACACTTTTCCAAACTTGATAGTATATGACATAAAATGGTACCATTTCCCTGAACACATGGTTTCAACGTCACACCAACATTTTAAAGGAATAATCCACTGAAAGTCTCATGAATGCCAAGAATTTTGGAGCCTGTTTTCAGGGAAGCATTTTTTGCTAGGGCTTTTATTTTCCCCTGTTGGGGGGATTGAACCCAAGGCCTTCACGCTGAGCTACACCTTCAGTCTTTCTATCTAGAGACAGAGTTTCTTTAAATCTCCAAAGAAAGTAGGCTGGACTTCAAACTTGGGAATCCTCCTTTTTCCACTCCCCAGAGTGTTAGAAGGAAGTGTCATCACTCCCTGTGAGCCTCTTCATTCATCACTGCCTTCCCAGGCTGAATCAGTCACTGTGTGCCCTGTAAGGTGCATACCCTGATAAGTAGCAATAACGGAACTAGTTAGAAAAGGCGTGACCTCATTTCCTCCAAATTCTAATTGATTTCATGGATTCTCAACTGTTGGGGATAACCGAGGGACGACCTTGCTTGAAAGCGGGCGAGTGAACTGCGTCCCTTTCTGCAGATTGAGGTGAAAATTTATGGTATTTTGCATTTCTTCCACTAGGGTCATTTTCCTTTGGGATCCCACTTCAGAGGTTTCCTCATCTCCTCCAATTCCTCAAGCCACAAAGAATTCACCTTATAAACACTCCAGTCTGCATCAGTGTTATCTTAAACGCCCACAATTCTTTATGTAGTATGGACGGGGGCTTCAGAGCACTTATCCAAGATACATTTATTGTGTTTTAACGTATCAGAAATGAGGAAACAGTGGAGAACAAGACAGAAAGCTTCGTGGTTTCTTGCAGTGAGTGTTGTAGGAGCATAATGGCTTCATAATTCATTTACTCCCTAAATTTCAGAGAAAAATTCGTGGTAGAAACTGGAAAGGAATATGCGTTTGCCGCGCTCTGTTATATACCACAGGCACCGAAAGTGAAAGGAAACATAATTTCCTATCAGAATATTTCAGATCAGTTACCTCCATTCAGGAAATAATTTTCATTATTGTCTTCAAGTTAGAAATTGCTTTATCCTTTTCTCCGAAATTCTTTTAAATCTGTTATTACTCAGGATCTCTATCCGATTTCTCATCAAATTAGCCTATTTGTAGCTTCCAAATGCTAACACCACTATCGGAAATGGAGCCTATAAAAATGCCTTAGGGGCATAAACTATGTGTGAGGCAGAAATGGTATTTAAACCCTTAATGAAATGATGAGCTCTGGAACTGTTGCGTGTGGGGTTTGCAGGACTCTCCCTCCACTTCCCGTGTCTGGGGGAGCTGGAGGGTGGGAAACAGCCTGACACACAGTTGTCACATTTATTGTCTTCTCTCATAAAATGCAATTTTCACGAAGCAAGGATTTATGAGCATTTCACATTGCTTGAAGGTATCTATAAACTTTCTTTTTTTCAACTCTCAGAGCAGTGTCTCCCATTGGTGTAATTCTTGCAAGCAGAAAGCTAAGTGTCTGTCGTTTCAATACAGTTCATCCCTCCGGAAAGTGCAAGGGAGAAAAAAAGAGAAAAATGGGAAAGGGGTAAGAGGGTGAAGGCGTGGGGAAGGGGCAGAGAAGGGCAAAGGGGGGACCCTGGCTGCAGACGAGCGTTCCGGGAGCAGCCAGAGCGCGGAGCCGCTGCCGCCCACTGGCCCTCGGGGCTGCCAATCGGGGTGTAATCCTGTAGGAATTTCTCCCGGCTTTATCTGGGAGCCACATTGCCGCCTCTTCTCTCCCAGTCGCCCGAGGAGCCAGGAGA
Source organism: Petromus typicus (assembly GCA_004026965.1). Lineage (NCBI taxonomy): Eukaryota > Metazoa > Chordata > Mammalia > Rodentia > Petromuridae > Petromus > Petromus typicus. Next base: position 65,285 of record PVIR01001607.1, on the reverse strand, counting down.
AGCAGGCTTGAGAGGGAGGGAGGGAAGGAGCGGGAGAGAAAGAGGCGGAGGCCGAGCCGGGCAGGAGGAGGAGGAGGAGGACGAGGGGGAGGAGCAGGGGCGCAGCCGCCGAGCCACCAGCCCGCCCCGGCGCGCGGCTCTCCAGACGCCCCGGGAGCTCCGGCCGCGCGAACCGCGCGCCCCCGCCGCTCGGCCCCCAAACTTCAGCTCCATTCCGAGCCACCGAGTTTATTCCTTAAAGCCAGAAACCCACCCGCGCCGCAGGGGAGTCTGCAGAGGAGGAGCGAACCACAGCCGGCCGAGAGAGCTCCAGAGAGCAGCCTCCGCGGAGCGCCAACTCCGTGCCCGAAGCGCAGAAACCAACAAGTGAGAGGCGCCGGTTCCCGGGCGCAGCGGGCGGCGGGAGCAGGCGCAGGCGACGGGGGCGCCCCGAGCCCCAGCCCCAGCCCGAGCCCCAGCCCGAGCCCGGATCGCGGCGGCCGCTCGGCTGTGGATCCCTCTGCGCGGGCTGCGCGCTGGCCAGGAGGAGGCTTCGTTTCACTCTCGTTGCAAGCGGCGACTGGGAGAAGCCGGTCCCCGAGGAATATGGGGCGCGCGTGGATCCTGCTGACCTTGGGCTTGGTGGCCTGCGTGTCTGCGGAGTCGGTGAGTGGCGCGACGGCGAGGGGCCCGGGGCCGCGTGGGGATCCCCTGGGCCGGACGCCGCGCTGGGCGCCCGGATCTGCCGGCCAGATGCATGCGCCTCCCACCCCTCCCGCGAACGGCTACCTTCCTTTCCTGCAGGAAGGGGTTAACCGCGGGGTCTCCCTACGACCCGGGGTCGGCACGGCCGCGCACCTCGATCCGCCCGCAGAGCCCCGGAGTCACCCCCGACTTGGTCGCCCTCGGGGGATCTCGCTGCTGGGTGCGGGAAGGACGGAGGGGAAAGGGTGCCCGCGAGGGAGCGAGCGCCGCGCGAGTCCCAGGCTGACCTGGAAACTTTGGGGACCGTCTCCCCAGGCCAGCTTCTCTGCTGGACTGAATGCAGGTTCTGGGGAGACGGGGCCCAGATTTGAGAAACCCGCCAGTGTTCGGAGAGAAAAGTTTGCGAAAGTTCTTTTGTTTGAGGCGCCCTATGGCTGGGGTGAGGTTTCGACCCAGTGGGAAGGCGCTCCGCGGGCCGCCGGGGGACTCGGGGACCCGCGGGTCGCGTCCCCCAGAGCGGGGCGCGCGCGGGCTCCGGAGTCCGGTCCGCGACACGTCCTCCGCGCAGAGGGCTGCAGCACCGCCGAAGCCTGCGGGAAGGAGGACATTTTAGTCCAGGTCGCTCTCCAACGAGCCGAGCAGGCTGCGCGCAGGGGCCGCGGGGCGGCTCGGGCGGCCGCACGCTCGGGGACCCCGGCTCTGCTGCCCGCGCGCTCCCCGGGCCGGCTGCGGGACCCCGCGTCCCTCCCCCGCCTGGCGGCGCGAACAGATTGCTCCTGCGGGGCGCGTTTCGGTGGTTGGAGCTGTTTCCCCTGCGTCGCCCGCTGAGCGCCCTCTAATGGGAGCAGCCTCCGGCTCCGGTCCCGCCGGCCCGCCTGGGAGTGCGTCCGCCAGGTGGGAGGAAGCCCGAGCTCCGCGGGTTCGGGTTCGGTCCGGCCCGCGCTCCGAGCCGCCCGCAGCGGTAGTTTCTGTCCTTTCTGCGTCCCCGAAGTTGCTCTTTTTCTCATCTAAAAACGCGTTCACCTCTAACTGAACAGTTTCTCCAAACAGAATAAACACTTGCTTGTACCAACGCGAGAAGGTTTTGTGACCCCTCCAGCCCATTTAGGACTGAGTTTCCGATTGGGAAACTCGTTTGGATTCCGGCGTTTGCAGCGGGCGTTTGTCACTTGGCTGGCAGCGTCGGTGTGCCAGCACCACCCCCAAGCGTCCCTCGGGGTTGGGGCTCAGCAGCCGCAACTGTGCAGCGCAGATGGGTATTGTGAGTTCTCAGGTGGTAGCTAACATACGACTCGACTTCGGAGCCTCAGTCACTTCTTTTCGCTGGCAAATGATGGATTAATCCTTTGGGATTGAGTCTCCCAGCCAGTTCTGAACTTGGCCTCCTTGTACACAGGGAGGGAGAGATTGGGTGTTTATTTCGGAAAAACAGTGTTGCTCATCTTGTTGCAAAACAGGGCAAAGGGACAACTTCATCTGATGATTTTCCATAGAAACTGTGCCTAACATGTTGTCTAGTTTTAGTAGGCTGTTTTTCTTTAAGGACTAAATGCTGTTCCAGGGTTTCCTAAGAAATGTCACTTTTTTGGGATTCTAGAGAAAAATCCTTTTTGGTTTTTTTGTTTTCATAAATATGACAGTGCTCCTTAAGGAGTTAAGTTTTTGACTGAACTATCCCTGTCCTCCCCAGGGGCTGGTTTGCCCTGAAGTTTGCATCTTTGAGAGTCTAGTATTTCTCAATTCCAACCAGAATTGGATGTTTTCTGAGTGAACGGCTTTATTGCAGTAGGCGCTGTTCTCAGCCATTGGAATATCCTCCGAAAGGGTGATTAGATATTTTTAAAATGTCAACTGGGAGACTCGGTAGAGCCTTTGTTAAGCAATGAGTCAGTCTGTCTCAGGGAAGAGGTTTCAAGGCCTGGAATGGCTAATAGTTCATTTAAATTACTTCCTAGTCTCTGTTTTAGGTATAGCAGCATAAATATAACTACACAGACTTGAAAGCTTTAATTTTTAGAAGTTTAGTCGTTAGAGAATATTATTCTTTGTGCTTTGCATTTTGATTTGCAAACTGCTGCTGTTTCTGGGAGTTAGAAGTGATCCTTTGAACTGAAGCAAGGAGATGCTTCTGTAGTTAGTGAGTTCTTGAGTTTTAGACCCGGCTGGGAGTGGGGAGCGAGGCTCAGGCACCAAGGCTCAAAGCTGGAGGTGAAAAGCACCCCGTGGCCTCTTGGATGGGTGCAGAGAAGGGTCCTGTTCCTAGTGACCCATACTCGCTTTCCACCAGCAGGTTAGGACTTTGGTTGGCTGTGGGGACATCCGGCAGAGGAAAACTTGAGTGTACCAGGAGTGCCATGCTGCCGTTTTTCTGTTCTTCACTTGACTGTTTATCTTTAGAAATAATAGATTGCAGGCGGCTGTAAACACATAATGTGAACTGGAAATATGTAGAAGCAGAGGAAGCATTTTGGACCAGGGGGATTTTATCAACATGCTTAGATGTGTGTAAATTAAAACAAACTGTCAAGCCCTTCAGAGCCTAGCATTATCTTGCATAGCATTATGAAAGGCAGGCTTTTGGAAGTTTGTATTAGAAGGAAAAATAAAATTGAAATTGTAGAATTTTCTGCAGTTCTTTTGAAGATATATATTGGCTGGTTTCAATGAGATGAATTACTTCTGCCAGCATTTGATAGAAACAGGTCTCTTTATCGCTTAGTTGGATATTAGCGCAGATAGATGTCGTTTTAAAAGGAAAGTTCTTGGGAAAGAAGAGGAGGCTTTCAAGATGATAATGTGCCCAAGGAATTTGCCTTTTGGCTTCCCTTTCTGAGATGCTGTACATCTAGTTGTTATTTTGAATATTAACTGATAAGCAGTAACCATGTATGGTGTGAAGGTACCCTGTGATTTCCCCCCCCTGTATTTGTGATAATTTGGGACATGGCGTATGTTGTGTAATGTTCCAGTCAGGGCAGTGTGTCTAGTGTCATAGTGCCCAGTACTCAAAGGGTAGCTTGCCAGAGACTGTGACTTGGTCTCTCATGTGGCACCATGGCTAGTGATTAGTTTGGGAAGAATTTTGACAGATCAGCTAGTTTGTTCCTGGGCAAAACCAGTTTTCAGTTTTCCTGGAGCCTAGAGACCAGACTGGCCACCCAGAGGTATCTTGGAGTCTGCCCATGTCACTCAGGTCTGTCAGCTGAGCAGAACTTGGCCAGCTCTGTCATGACGGTTACAGGGAGTCCAGTTAAACCGCTGTGCTCTTGGGGTGGCCACTGGCTGCGACCCAGCAGGCCCCAGGAGAAATGCCTGTGAGTTCGATTCTCACTAGATGTCCTTCTTCCATTGCCAAAAACCAGACTAAAAGATCTTGCCCATCATTTTCTTCTTCCCAAGGCTGAAAGAAGATCTGCCATTCACACCTCTGTCAGTGGCACATTCCAGTACCTCAAAATCACTGAATTCTTTCATGGACTTGAAGCCAAAATAAAGTCTTAGAGAAAAGTCAGAAGTAATGAAGAAGGGACTTTGCTGAAAACAGGCTATTGTTCTTCAACTCCTTAGTCAGCATTGCTCGTACTTTCATTTTAAGTCTGGTCCTTTGGGTTTGAATCCTAGATGAAATCCTTGACCCATTCATCCATATCCATCTGCCTCTCATGCTGCCTAGACATACTCATTCCACAGCTGCGTACGCCATACTCTGCAGGTGGATCTCTTCCTAGGGGTTGGGGCTGAATAGTGAGCAAAGCACATGCGTTCATCTTCCTTTCTTTTGTTCCACTGATCCAAATCTCTCCTTTCAGCGCTTTCTCTCTCACACCCTCACCAGCTTGTGCATTCCTAGCCCAGATGCTTGTCTGGTCTTCGACGTTCTTCTCCACTTGTGACCATACTGTCCATGGCCGTGACTTCCTCAAGTCATGATGACTGAGATGAGGAGTCTTTGTGCCTTGCCCGGTTTTACAAACTGTCCCACAGTCCTCCTGCACTTAACTCTTGTGATCTCTGTTCGCTGTGTCTCCTGGCTCTGGCTGACCAGTGCCACTGGTGGACGTGCCTTGGACAGTCACCTGCTGAGGATTTCTCTTCTGAAGCCTGTCAGCTAGATCTAAGCTCCATACAGTTCCTCATGGATCCAGCACACGCCCCACATGTCTTTTCATGCTGTGTAATTAGAATCCCTAGAAGCACATCAAGTTTGTATTTGTATAAGTATCTCAGAAGATTCTACCATTGGATCTCAGCTTCTTGGGAGGCAGGAGAATAGAAACTTTGAGCCTAGTGTGGGCCAAGGAGACCCTGTCTCAAAATTAAGAAAAAATAAAGTGTTGGGCATGTGGCTTAGTACTGAAGGCCCTGGGTTCAATCCCCAATACCAATAAAGAAAGTGTGGCATGAAAATTGGAGCTAAAGAGGTCTTTAAACATGACTGTCCTGAGTATAAAATGAGGGGACATATGCATGGGGTGGAGGCACAGAAGTGTTTGATTTTCCTTCCCTCCCTCCATTCTCACCTTCTGCTTTCTGTTTCCATGGCTGAAATGTAGGTGCCACATAAAATGCTCTATATGAAGTCTTTTACCCCTCTGGCCTTTCACACCGAGATCAGTACCACCCAAGGGGTGGGCTGAGTCCCCACCTTTCCTAGCTCCATGGTTACAGAGATGCAGGCCTTGGGGGCCTGGAGGGTGGGTGGGTGGGTGTTGCTGCCTGACTTCTCTGAAGGCAGGATGTGGTGGGGGCTGGGTCCACCTGCCTCTGGTGGCCTTGGGCCAGTTGCCAGTTCGGCTTCCTCCGGAGGGACGCAGCCTTAGCATCACTGTGGGGTTGGTGTACAGCATCACAAGACCCTGATGAGAAGTCAGGACACATCAGCTGTGCGCTTTCGGCTCCCTCCGCCTCTCTTCAGGTGGGTCGTGACCTAGCAGTTGGAAGGAGAGAGCGAGGTCTGTCACATATGTGCTACACATGTGTCACACGCGGGCTTCTGGTGTGAGAGGCGGGGCGGTGGGTGACTGTGAGACCTGGGGCTGAGAAAGGGAACATTTTTAATCTTTCAGAGTGGAAATGCTATTTTTTCAGGGTGGAAAGGCATGGAATTTCTCCTTGGAGCTATTGTGCTTCAAGTTCTAGGATTAAAAGTCTGATTCACAGTTTGACATGTTGTTTGTGGGAAGCATTAGCTTTAGCAGCAAGGCTTCAGGGGTGACCACTTCTGAATTGGAAAGGATACTGTTGGAGCAGAATCACAAATGTGTTTTGGGGGGGGAATCTGGATGGACTGGTGGGATTGGGAGAGGAGGCTTGTAGTCTCGCTGAGTTCGAATTTCTCATGAGCTGAGTGAGGTTTGCGGTTGGGGCTGTGAGAGCCAGGACGTGGCCTCGACTGCAGATGCAGACACGTGTTGTTAAACACAGACATGTCGCGGTCACACTTCTTCCCTGTGCCATTAAATACGCCTAGGAGAAATGTCATAGGACCCCTACCTGAGAGCCTGAACGTTTGCTCTTCTTATGATTATCAGGTATATCAAATATAAATAGAACTGACCAAGGGGAGGTGCAGCTAATTGGAATTTACTCTTACAAAATGGAAAATCTATTTTTTCAGGCACGTTATTACAAAAGGAAAAGTTAAATGTGTGCTTTTATGTAGTTTATTATTAAGTATAAAAAAAGTAAAAGATACAACATTTGAAGGCTAGGCAAAAGTGAGGCTTTGAGCAAATTAATTAGCTATCTTATAACCTGTGGGATCATATATAATGATGGAGTTGAACTAGAGAAATTTTCTGTCTTTACTGTATATTTTTTTCTGTTCTTGAAGGTCTGATTGGAGGAATATTAAGGTTGATCTAATCAGTAATTATTAAGCTCCCATTGAACATTGCTTTTTAAAGTGTTTTTTAATTGGTAAATAAAAATCACATGTATGTGCTGTGTATAACATGTTGCTTTGGAGTAAACCACTTTAGATTCATGATTGAAGTGAGAGATTCATTCGCATTACAGAAAGGTAAGTTAGTCCTAATGGCCGATGGCAGTTTGAACTGTGTATTCATCGTGTGCTCGGACTGTATACATTGCTCTCCACACTCAGAATCTAATGTCTGCTGTTCTCCACATACTTTTGGTATTAGCCAGTGTGCTATCAACACCAGTGGTTGTGATGGGATCCGGTATGAATTGACAGCACTTGGGGGGCTTGTAAGGCACAAGTTCTAGACTGTCTTGTAGGTTCTCTGCGTGGTCTCTGGCTTGGACCTCTGCTTGCAGAGGGCCCCTGTTGGTGGAGCCCCGTCTCAGTACTACAGACAGCACAAGGAAGAAGTTAAGTGAGATTAAGGGACGTGCAGGTTGGTGACAGAGCAGCCCAGTAACACTTGCTTGGGTTAGAATACGCTTACTCTGAGACCCTGGGGCATTTCTTAATCTCTCCTTAGTTTTCTCACCTGTAAAGTGGAGTATCCTAAAAATAAGATCTTGAGATTACGTGAGATAAATATAGGTGGGGGCTGGCTTTAGCCAGTGGCATATCCGTGCATGTACCATGCTGGTTATGATTGATTGGCGTACACACCGCATGGGCTCACCTGCTACACGCTGGCCCCGAAGGCACCTCTGGCTGCATGTGATGGCCCTGCTTCTCACAGCTGTCGTCTCCCCCCGTCTTAGGGTACACTTGCTTTGTGCTGTGATATTGGTGGACGCTTATAAATAAGCAGAACCAGTAAAAGTATTCACAGATATTTATTGTAAAAGCTTCATTTAAAATACTTTATAACATGGAAATGTCCAGAATGTACAAAAAGAAGAGTGATTATTAAATAAGATTATTTCCATTAAATATCACATAGTTATTAAAAGTATACTTGTATACTTTGTATACTTGTATAACTTGGATAACTTGGAGGCTATTACAGACAAAAAGTGGGATATAAAATCATATATGGTAAGGTTTTGTATTAGACAAGTTTATAGTATACATAAAGACAATAAATGTATATATACACATATACACACATATACACATACATACATATATACATAATTGTGTGCGTATACATATATTACATATATACATATATATGTATATACCTGTATACATGCACGTGTATATATATATATATGTATCTATCTGGCTATGCACCTTTGCACAGACAGGTCCATGTGGTAGATTTGCACAGAAGTAAAAAAAAAAAAAATGCTCCCACACCCATACACATGAGTACAAATAAAAGTGGGGAAACTGGAATAAGATTGGTGGGTTACATTAATGTAAGTATCCTTGTGCTATTCATTATAGTTTTATAAAGTATTTCCATTGGAGGAAACCAGATTAAACAGTATCAGATCCCTCTGAATTATTTCTTACAAGTACATGTGAATCTGTAATTATCTGAGAGATTTCAATTTTAAATAATGGCACAGATGCAGATGATTTTACTAATAAAGTTTTACTGGTCCTTCAAGGACTGACAGTTGTTCTAGAGCTTAGAGGCTGCTGCTTTTCATTTTGTGAGGTTAGCATTACTCTCTGACAAAGCCTGACATGACAAACACAAGAAAACAAATCTATAGGCCAATTTCACTTCTCGCAGAGGCCAACACTTTAGATAGCAAATTATCAAATTGAATATAGGCATTAATGAAAAGATATGATGAACCCAAATGAGACTTACTGCAGAAATGCTTTAACATCAAAAAAGTAATGGAGTTAGGGGAGGCAACCGATACAGTCATCTCAACAGATGCAGCAAAACATGTGAGGGAAGAATGGTATATACAAATGTTAGCATGGAGTCCCTACATTCTGATCAGCCGAAGAGTTACTATATTGGGGCCAGAACATCTGTGCTGGCGACTTAATTCACTCAACATGTTTAGGAACCAAAATGCCAGTGTTTACAGAGTTGTTAGGCAACAGTCTCGAGTTGCGTGGGTGACAGGTGCATGATAGCCCATAAAGTCTGGGTCATGACACATATAGATTTTAATTTATGTGGAGTTACACTTCCAGCATTGCTAGGGTTCAGTGTGTGCCATTCTGAGGGAAGGTTAATCCAGATGATGACTTCTAAAGTCTTTGGAATCCTATGTATCAAGGATCAGTTTCTGATATTCCCACTTAAAAGCCAGGTGACCTGGGAGTTTCTCAGTCATATTTGAGCTTGTTTTTTATGTAAAATTGGGCCTGACAGTATTTTATTTTTTGGTTGCTTTAAAGCTTAGCCTCAATAATGACTGCAGATTTCTACACAAAACCTGATCTGTGGAAGGTATATTACATGTTTGTTTCTCTTTCCTTTGAGCTTTTAAGCTTTGTGATTCTGGAATATATGATATGTACGTGTATTTGTGCACATAGGTTTTGTGTTGCTCAGTCGCATGCTGACCCTGTCATGAAAGGCCATATATTTTTACCAGTTTAAGATCATTTTTTTTTTTTACTGGGCAGGGCACAGTGCTGAATCATACTTGTTCTTTCCCCTCGCCCTCATATTTCATGAATCAAGCTAAATCACGTAATAGGCTGGCAGACAAGTTGGGAATCCAGTGAAGACTGAAATATTTAGTGTAGTAGGTGGGATTATAATTGTAACACACATAAGGAGAGCCAACATTGGATTATTAAACTGTAAACTGATTAAAATCTTTATGTCCCATTTCTGAACTCATTTACAGTAAGAGTGATGTTTTGATTTGATTATACTAGATTTGATTAGACTTTGTAATTATCCCAATTACAGAATCGAGTTTGATGTTCAGTAAGTCAGCCAGTTAACACTAGTTCACCTTACTGTTTCCCTACCTGGGGCGAAACTCTTGACTGGTTAGAAAGTTAAAAAAGCCCTCCTGACACAGTGCTTCCTCTCAAGCAACAGTCGTATAACATCTGATTGTTTAGGATCATTGAAGATAGGTTGGACTCATGTATAATATACTGTATGCGTTATATGTGAAAAATGAATGTCTTGTCTGAATTAAGTTGATGTGACTGCAATTTTTAAAAAAGCCAGAAAGCAACAGGCTAAGATAAAAAGGATCCTTTGTAGAAAAAAGTCACTATTTTTCCCAAAACCAAAACACAAAATCTTCCTGAAGTAGCACTGTGTGTTGGGGAAAAGTCGGTCTTCTTTTGATGACTTAAGAGACCCAATTTCATATTTTTCTCTGCTTCCCCATATGCTTTCTAAGAAAAGACTTCCAGGTAGTAAAATGTACAGAAGATATGAAGAGTAAGAAACTGTTCAGAATCTGAAGGATCCATTGATGCGTTATCCAGTCAGATCTTACACTGTAAGTTTTGGGGTCCTAAATGTGAAAGCTATACTTCATATTATTATCTGTCCAATTAAGTTCAAACTAGCAGAGTTGAAATAATTGTCATTATACTGTTGGATTCTGCTTTTTGAATGCATAACAACGATGGAAGTTAGAACTAGAATTGACCTTTTTGGTGTTTGGTATATGGGGATTAAATCCAGGACTTTTGTTTCACTGAGCTATATCCCTAGAATTTTTTTTTTTTAATTTTGAAAGAGTCTCGGTAGTAATTGCTCACACTGGACTCTTTTTTTTTTTTTTTTTTTAATTTTGAGACAGGGTCTTGCTTTGTAGTGCAGGCTGGCCCTGAGCTCAGCCTCAAACTCACATCACAGCAATCCTCCTGCCTCTGCCTCCCGAGTGCTGGGATTACAGGCATGAGCCACCATGCCCGGCACTGTGGTATGTGGTACTGATTGCTGTTGGGTGTGAGTCTCCATGCCCAGTATTGTATGTGGTTACCGAGGAATAGAACCAGGGCCCTGGCGTTTGCAAGACAGGCGCCAGAACCACTGAACTAAATCCTCAGCCCCACACTGGACTCTTAACTTGAGATCTTCCTGCCTCAGCCTCCCAGAGTTCTAGACATTGTGTTATGAACTTGAAATTGAATTTTGAAAGGAAACACATCTGGAGAGTTTAAGCAGTTTGTCCAAGATGACATAGCTCGCTAGTGGCAGTTTATGTTAAACCTATGGTATTTGACTTACTATTTATTCTAATTTTAATTTATTATTTACTTTTTCCATACCATACAACATTCTTGTTCTGGCTCCTTTTTTCTTGATTCTTCACATTCATGTTTAATAACCTCATATACTTGTTTGTAGCACATGGATGATGAAGAAATGAAACAGCAAAGAAAGCACGTGATTTGTTAGCCCTCAGAATCAATGTGTTTAATGGGTCTTGTCCAAAATGAATAATTTGGGATGATGTTTAGATATTTTTTTCAATTTTCAGCAAAAGTTGTACCCTGGCTAATTCTTTTGCTTGTACATAAACCCTTTGGCTAATTTTGGGAGTGAGACCTAGAAGACTGAGAGAGATCAGGGCCTGACGTCAAGTTGATTTGTAAATCATAGGAGGATTGTGGAGACTTGTAGGCAGAAGAGAAGAAAAAAGCTTCCTAGGGATAAGAATCAGGACTCCAAACAAAATCCTCATGAATTAATGTTGCATTTTTTTAAATAGAAATCTTTATTGGTACATTACATATACACATCATGATTGCACTCGACAATGAGAATTTGTACCAGTATATGACACAACTTAATTCTTATTTTTTCCCATGGCCCTACCCACCCTACCACTCCCCTGTATACATAAAATTTGTTTCCTTTCTTTTTTGTTATAATCTCATTATTTTTCCCCCTTCATCCTATTTCACTTTGAGTATTTTCTATTTCACAATATATAACATACAATGCTAGGACTCATTTACATCTTCATTTTCTCATACCAGAGAAAAGATGCGATATGTACCTATCTGTGACCTATTTATTTCACTTATGAGGATATCCTCAAGGTATGTCCATTTAAGTATAAATGATTCAAACTTATCATTTTTTATGGCAGAGTACTACTCCATTCTGTAGAAGAACCACAGCTTTCTTATCCAGTCTCTAGTTGATGGACATTTGGGTTGTTTCCAAGATTTAATGCTGCATTTTTTTTTCCTGGGGGACAAAAGGCTGCTATTGTAGTTGAGAGATAAAGAGCATTCCTTGGATTTCTATAGTAAAAGTATGTCATTGCTGGTAGGAGGAAAGTCTGGGTGCATGTGGCCCAGGTAGAAGCCACTTCCCACCCCGTTTCCTTTGCCGGGGTTGGGTGTAGATTCATTTTTCTTTTAACAGTTTCTCTGGAATCCTGCTTTCATAAATCTTAGCATAACATAAATATATTTGCATCACCCACTTTCAGAAAATAAGTCTTTATGTTTAAGGAAAAGATTTTATAAGAAGGCAATAACATTAAAAATTACCATTCTGACTCAATCTTACCATTTTTAATGACAGAATGATACCCCATTGTATAAAAAAACCAAATCTTCTTTATCCAGTCTCCAGTTGATGGACATTCGGGTTGTTTCTAAGACTTAGCAATCACAAACTGAGCTGCTATAAACATGGGTGCACATATGTCACTGTGAAATGATTATTTTAATTCCTTTGTGTATATGCCTAGCAGAGCGATGGCCAGGTCAAATGGGACCTCCAGTCCTAGTTTTTTGAGGAGTCTCCACACTGATCTCCACAGAGGTTGTACGAGTCTACATTCCCACCAGCAGTGGAGAAGGGTTCTCTTTTCTCCGCAGCCTCGCCAACATTTGCTGCTGGCTAATTCTGATATGGCAGCCATTCTTTGTGGAGTTAGTTAGTTAGTTAGTTTGTGAAATTTGTGTTGTTTTCATCTGCATCTCTCAAATGACTAATGATGTTGAGCATTTCTTCATACACTTCTTAGCTGCTCTTCTTCCTCTGAAAAGTATCTATTCATTTCAGATGCCCGTTTTGAATTGGGTCTTTAATTTGGGTGGGCTGATTTTTTTAAAGCTCTTTATATATTCTAGATAGTACTCCTTTGTCTGAGGAACAGCTGGTAAAGATTTTTTCCCACATTGTTGGCTGCCTATTCGCTCTGTTGGTGGTTTCCTTTGCTGTGCAGAAGCTGTTTAAAAGAATGAGGTCCCATTTGTTGATTTCTTCTGCCAATTCTTATGCTGTAGAGATTTTGTTCAAGAAGTCTTTCCCTAAGCCATTGTCTTCAAGAGTTTTACCTAACCTGTTTTGCAGCAGGTTTAAGTCTGTTTGTCTGTTTTAATATTTAGGTCTCTTATCCACTTTGATTTTAGCTTGGTACATGGTGAAAGAGCTAGATCTAGATTGAATCATTCATACTTAAATGGATGTACCTTTAGGACATCTTCATAAATGAAATAAACAGGTCACAGATGTGTAAATATCATATCTTTTCTTTGGTATGAGAGTATGAAATTGTAAATGAGTTGTAGTATATATAGTTGATATTGTGAAGTAGAAAATATTTAAAAGGAAAGAGTGTAAGGGTAAATAATGAGGGGAAAATGAATGTGGTAACAATAAAGAAAAAACAAAACAAAGATTATATATATATATATATATATATATATATAGGGGGCAAGGGGATGCAGGGTGGGAGGGAAAAGGGAAAAAATGAGAATCAAGTCATGTCATATTCTGGTACAAGCTCTTAATGTTGAATGCGATTATCATATGCATTCATAATGTACCAATAAAGATAATTTTTTAAAAATTACCATTCTGATCTCCTGTGTAGATAGAGCTATGATAGCACTTTGCACTTGTTACATGACATCGTCTTACCACTGCTGAGCAGTGTGACTGGCCAAGGCTGTGTGGCAGAGCAGAAGTTAGGTCTGCAGTCCTGCCTTGCTTCTGTAATCACTGAAGAGGAGAGTGGAAGTGTTTTCAGTGTCTGACCACTTTGATACAGTGTGATGGGTCTAACCTGGAATAATGAAGTATCTGTCCATTTATATTGGCTGATCGTATGCTCCAGCCTCTGATCCTCTGATTTCTTTACCAGCTTTATTAGTATATTGCTTGATGGCTTCTGTTTACAGCTTTCAGTTTGGTGATGGAAGGAGTTAGGCTTAGGATTCATGGGAGTCCAATACCAGGACAGAACCCACGGCCTAGGCTTTCTGGGAGATTATATATCTCTGAGGCAGATGCCCAAGGCCAGTGGGAATCTTGAAATTCAAGCTCTGTGAGCTTCTGGCAATGTGACTTGAGCAGGTGATACAGCTTCTTTATGCCTCAGTATGCACATCTGTAAAAAGGAGGTTAGTCACCGAAGCTACTTCACAGAGAAGCTGGGAGGTCTAGTGGATTAATACTGAGAGTGTTGTGGGCTTCCAGCAGTGTCTGATGTGGAGCCTTAGGCTCAGTGTTGACAGTGATTGAAATAGATGCTCATTCAATGTGCTGATCAGAGACAAGATGGTCTTGTGAGGTTTTGAACCCGAGAAGAAAAGGATGGTGCCACTGGTCACATAGGAGATTAAGAGGGAAAGAGAGAACTCTTTCTTCTTTTTCCTCCCTCAGTGTGGCTTAAACTTCAGTCTCTACCCTTCACATTCCCTGATAAAGGTCGTGTTTGGAGATCACTGTTCTGAACCCACAGTGCCCATTAAGTCATTTGGGGAGTTTATAAAAGCTCCTCTGCAGACCTATGAAATCAGAATCTCTGGGGTGAGCTCCAGCTCCTGGCTTTGTAAAAGCTCCCCAGCTAGGCCTCAACATCCAGAAGGGTTGAGAACCACTGCTTGGGACAGCTTCTTGACATCTCCTACTCACAGAGCTGTCCAGCAGGTAACATTTTGTTACCTAAAGCATGTCTTCTTCTGCCTCTGACCAAGCCCACGGAGGTGGTGACTGCGGCATCCCTGGGCGGCAGTGTTGTGAAGTCCTCACTCCCTTTTTCTTCACTGCTTTTCTCCCAACGTCTTTCTGTGCAGGCTTCTAGTATTTTTTGGTAATTATTTTAGGGGACGGAGGGGTTGAGAGCTCTTGTGATATCAGATTACATCCTTGGTTCTTAAGTGAATCTGAGGATATCGTTTTAAAAAATGGGAACATTTCCCTTTGTGAAAGAAAGTTTTCCTTGATGAAACAACAGCTATTTGTCCTCTGGGTCTGTTTGCAAAAAACATGTTTGGTCAGCTTATTAGATTTGCCAGAGTTCATCTCAGAACAGAGAAATTGTGTGTTTTACTGATGGGAAATGTGTTCTAGGACTGGTCTGAAGTCACTGGTCATGAGTAATTCCGCCACGTGCGTCTTAATGATGGCCTTGGTGTGGCCACTACATTCATGTTGCACAACTAGAATCTGGCTCATGTCACATTTGTTCAGTGCGGCTCTGTGGTTTGGGGCTGAAGTAGGAAGAGAGTCTGTGCGGCTCTCCAGGAAGCAAGACCTCTGAGTTGTCTTTAGTTCTTGCTTAAGAAGAAAAGCAGCCCATTAGCTAATCTAGTTATGGTTTCCTTTGTTCTTATACCTAACTGGGGAGCCATGTTTGCCCTCACTCAGCCCTGAAGGATAGTTTTCCATCCATTGAATGGAAAAGGAGATGTCTTTAAAGACTCGAGGAAAGAATGAACCTTACTTAGGAATTCTGGACTTCTCAAAGCTTTAAAATATTGTCCTTCAGGATAACAGTAAAACACTAACCCTTTCGAAATGAGCATTTCCTGCATGTCTGTCCTGCAGTGGAACTTTCCTAAGAACCATTCTCAGAAAGCTGGCAAAATGAGCTACTCACAGTGGTTAGTAGGTTTTAAACCCACTAAGTGTGCAACGTCACAAATGAAAATCAACATTGCCATTGATTATTTTGTTGATTATAGGGTTAAATTTGTCTTCAGAAAGCATTGAGCATGCACAGACTGATCTTACAAATTTAGGGAGTGGAAATGAGAATTTCCCCCTTTTCTAAGGCCGAGGTCTATACATCCAATGGATAAATTGTCTCAGAGTACTCATATAAATACAATTAATAGATGAAAGTCTTTTTCTCAGTGGACATTGATTCCATAAGGAGTCAGCAACTAGCGTTAGGCAGTTGGTTCTCAAAGTGTGGGTGGATTGGCAGCATCTGTCGCACCCAGGAAGCTGAGTTTTAAAAACAGCTTAGAAGATTCTGGTGCATCTTAGAGTTTGAGAATAGCTGAGCTGTAGCTCTCAGCCTAAGGCATTGGCTGACTTAAATGAGAGTCCTGAGTAGGCTGTTGTATGGTGGCACATGTCTGGTGTCTCAGCACTCTGGGAGGCTGAGCCAGGACGATCACAGATTTGAGTCTTGCCTGGCCAACTTGATAAGACCTTGTTTCAAAATTTACAAAAATGGACTAAGGAATATAGCTCAGTTCAATGGTCCTGAGTTGAGTCCCCAGTATTGAGAAAAATAAAATGAAATCCTTGGTTGTGGGCATGATTTCCTTTATTAGTATTAGCCTTTGAAAGCACCTTAGAAAATCTGATTTGCAATAAGACTTGGAGCTGTTGGTTTTGCAGAATGTTGGCTTTTCCAAGGTCAGCAAGCAGAATCATTGCCGAGCTTATCAGAAATCCAGAATCTGGACTCCAGCAAAGTGTGGTTTGCATGTTAATGATATTCCTAGGGACCGAAAAACACATTGGAGTTTCAAAACATGGTTTTGTAGAAATTGCAAGTTTCCTTTATAGAAATCAGTCCCTATAATGTTAACAATTTGCAGGTCTAGTGCAGACGTAGAATAATTGCTTTGGCTTCTGCCATGTGATTACTTGAAAGCAACCACAGGAGGAATAGGTGGCTTCAGCATGTGCTGTAGGGTCTGGGACCATTAATCCCCACAACAACTCACCTGTAAGCATCATCAAGCGATACGACAGTTAAGACCCTGCCAGACACAACTACCAAAAATCCCAACTCAACTGGGCTAAAGTAATGAACATTTTGGCTTAGATACTGCTGTCTTTAGTTGTGGTCACATCCAGAAGCTCCTGTTCTCTCATCAGGCTTTTGGTTTTCTCTGTCTTTCAGCTCAACTTTGTTTCTCTGGCCTCACAGCATTAGGGTAACAGGTAAGCTGTTGGTAACAAGAGAGCCTCCAATAAAGTGGCTTAAACAGATTACTGTTTGCCATTCTACTGTACTTCCCTAAAAAATAAGACCAGATTTTATATTAAGTTTTGCTCTGGAAGACAAAGTAGGGTTTATTTTCAGGAGGTGTCTTATTTTTTCATGTCTAACAGTCTACATTTATGCATTTATTTATGTGCAAAAATCTACATTTATTCAGATACACTCAGGTCATCATTTTCCGGAACATTAGTATATAACTCTCCAAATCCCGAGTTCCAGCCTGAATTTCTCGCTACTACATTTCCTACGGAACCATTGGCTCCAGTCTCTCTTGTCCAGGCAGAACTCTCCTTTAATGAGCATTTCTTATCCTACATATGTGTAGCCAGCTTCTAATGCACTGGCGATAGTTGTCAGTGATTTTTCCCATTAATTCTATACTTAAGCCATGACCTCTTTCAGGGCAGGCTTCAGAAAGTTTCCATTAAATCAAATATTAATTGAAGACTTAGGAGCCGTAACAAAAACGATGTCAGTTGAGAATGACGGTACACACAAAAGCAGTGAAAAACTGTAAGTACCAGAATTCTTTGCCACACAAGTATGTTAGTACATTCATTACAACATATCACACATTAGATTATGAAGATTCATTTGAGACACAACTGTGTCTGTTCTTTCTCCATTGTGCGTGTTATGCATGTTGTAGCTGTACTTGGATCAGTCATTCTGCACTGTGTCGAGTTCATCTATTTACAGAGATGTTTACCTACCATCCAGAGGAGCCCACTTGAGTATTTATACTTAATTTCAATTAATATTATAATTCATGTTTTTAAATTTAACTATTTTATTATTTATAATTCAGTATGTCCATTGTATGTTGCAGTGGGTATACTCTGAGGATCTTAACTACAGCTTATTTTGGGGGGTAAGGCTTATATTATGAGCATCTTGAAAAATCATGGTAGGGCTTATTTCCCAGTTAAGTTTTATTCTCAGGGATCATTTAGTCTGACTGACAGGAGAGCTCTTCCATGCTTACTTGAAATTATTACTTTTGGGTCAAGGTGGTAGCCTTACCCTACTATCTCCTGGCCAGGAGAAAGAGTCAAGGGAAGAATGCTTTAGGAACACAGCCTGGCACATAACACTCCATTCTGTATCCAGACAGTCTGAAGAGGTCTCTTCAAAGAATCAATGGGGAGCTCACCCCATTCCACAGTGGTAGGGTTTGGGTTCCTGACTTACATCATAGAGATGAAGCACAAGATATGACAGGTGTAGAAAGGGTGCTCAGGCACTCAGAACTGAGTGCAAGTGCTCAGAGTGAGGCGCATTGTGATCTGAGCCTTGGAGATTTTTATGTGGTTTGGGGGGGTATCCTCCAGATTGTTATCTAGTGTGTATGCCTGCTACCTGTCATGTGTGCCAGCTTAGAAGGCAAACAAACCATTGGCATGTGCTTGAGTGGTAGAGATGTGCTGTCTGCTTAGCAGTGCTGCTTCCTTGATGTTGGAAATACGAGATTTGTGAATCTGTGATATCAGAAAGAGTGAAGGCTCAGTTTACAGGTTAAAAGAATCTTTAACATCTTTAGGAATTTTTTTCTGGAAGGGAAAAAGGCACTGTAGCTTTGAATAACTTTGTGTGATGAAGCAGCAGTTTTCTTAAAAGTACAATTTTAAAATTAATGCTCTTCCTTGTCTCTTTTCTACCTACATTTGTTTTTTATATCTCCATTACACTTACATACCGTTAGTTGGATATAATCATGTGGTCTCACATGGTGCTATGTATGCTGGGAAATGTACTCTTCACACTGTGGCCCTATGCCCAACTAAAACTTGAGATGATTTACAATAAGAGGGAGGGTTTGTGACAAGATAGCACTTAGCTGGTTCGAAGTTAACAGCTTACTATCCCAGCAGCTTCTGTGGAAAGAGCTGCTCTTTTGCGACCATCCTAGTAACAATCCAGGGGTAGCTTGTTGATTGCTAGCTCGCCTAGGTCACGAATGTCATGCATGGAACTGTATATGGAGGGAGAGTCACTGAATGTCATGGGCCATGATGGGAAAGGAGCAGTTCCCCAAAGAGAAGTAGGACTTGTACCTGAGGGAAGGAGAATGGATGGTGTGGGACTGAGATACTATTTCCTCCCATTTCCTCTCATCACCTGTATTCAGGCTGCCCCATTGTCCCTTCTCCTTCAAGTCCGATCTTAACTGTTTGTGATTTTGCAGGTGGAATGTGAGCAGACACCCATTTTCCCTGGGCTCATATTCCTGAGTGGCATCTTGGATACGGGTCCAGGCATTGTCCCTTACCTACGTATGTTTACTTGGAGACATACGAAGCAGGCAAAGGACATGAGAAACTGAACCTCACATTTACTGGGAAAGGAAGTACCGGGCTTGAGGGGACCGATGTTGAGGTGGGGGTTTTGCAGTATGTCAACTTAGTTAACTGAAATATTTGAACATGTTAGATGCAAGGTATATATTTATTTGTTGAGTTTAATAAACGTGACAGATGTGGCAGTGTTCCTTTGATCTCTTATTTTGAATAAAGGGCTATATTTGTTTATTTGCTTGGCAAATGCTTTTCTGAAATACTCTAATCTGATGATTAAAGAATGTAATTGCTAAAGGTGTAGAGGACTAAAGTACATTGAACACTGCGTGTTAACAAAGTGGTGACTTGAACTTGTGCTTACCATCTTCCTCTCAAGGTGTTGTCTTCTTTACCATGCTTTGTATACTCTACTCATTGCACAAAGGATTTAAGCTGTTTTCCAAGACTAAAGGCCTTTTCCACAAGATAAGATGTAAATAGTTGAATTATACTTGTATTCAACCAGAGTATTTTAAAAGTAGACTATGTAATGCTATCAAAAAGAAGTTTTGACATCTTAAATAATGGAAAAATAATACATAATATTCAAATAACATGCCATTTCCAAGCTTCTCAACTGAATGCTTATTGTCCTTTTAATAAAAATCTGGGTTGTAGGCACATCTGATATAAATGAACTAAAATTTCATTTGCTAGAACTTGGTGTATTCTGTTAATAAGATTTACCCACAACACTATTGTTGGCTTAATAAATATTAAAAGAGCATTTGTGATATGCCTCCTGGCATTTCTGCTTCTCTTCTCTGAGCATTAACTACTCTAGTGAGTCTTTACCAAGCTGTTTCTGTTGTTTGTGCCCTAAGGTATAAATACAGACAGAAAACCAGGAGGATTCAAATCAATTCCATACTATAAACTATTCACAGATGTGTTTAGTGTTCATTCAATAAAACCTTTTAGGTTATTGAATATTAAACAGTATTATGTGAGTGCAAAGGGTTTGGTTTTTACTTTGCTTGAAATTTAGAAAATTAATAAAAACAGCTTCCTGAAGCATCATTGTCTAATAAGGACTAGGAAGATAGAATATAATGACTTGTCTTTATTATCTATTAGATAATATATATTATATATAATAGATATAATAGATATCTATTATATAGATATTATCTTTATCTATTATCCTCCTGGATCTTATATTCTTGTGGCCAATCAAAAGTAAAAGGGTAGAGACTTCAAGGGGATTGGTTTTGATTGGATAAAAGGAAGAACTCAGAGGCAGTTAGGCACAACTATGCCTGGAAGAAACAAACTTGTATGAATGACCATTTATTTGGAAACTTCAGAGGGGATTCAAACCGTCCTCTGCCTGAGGAGATTAGCAGACCTTCCCAGTTTCTTCATAACCTTGGCAAGTTTTGTTGTTAAACTCTTCAGATGTTATATGCTAGGCAACTTAAAATAAATTTTTTTTTTCCTTTTCTGGTGACTTGTCTGACTCAGGCTATGAGTATTTTGTTGTTCTTAGTTGAAGGACTGTGACGATTGATTACTAACTTTCTGTTAAACTGATGACCAAACCTCTGTTTGCCAAATTTAGAGAACTACATAATCTTGAAACTTTGTTTTGCCACAGACACTTAATTCTTAATCAGTTGAATAGTTAACATCACTCTGTGGTGTGACCAAGATCGGTGTCCTTGGGAGTTGAAGCACATCTGGGCCGTAGTGAGTGGGCTTCTTTCTGGTAGAAGGCAGAGGTCCTTCAAAGGGAGACAGGCAGAGGTCTGCGAGCCACAAGAGAAGTATGGAGGGAAGGCTTTGTCCCAGCCTATCAAGATTTTGGGGAAGTGCTTGCAGTTTTCCAGCTGTTCACTCCTGCACTTTGCCACCAGGTAACCCTTCTTAGATTCGATAAGTGCTGTCCCCAGCCATGTCCCACAAGTCACAGTGTGAGGGTTTCCTTATAGGCTCCAGTAACCAGTGTAACAAGCACCACCGAGACAAATGAGGACCCTAGATATGAACTATTCCTCTGTTTTCCCCAGGTAACCCTTCCCTCTGTGTTTCCTTCCTTCCTTACTCTTGTGAGATAAGCAAATGCCAGGTAGGTAGCCAGAGGACACAGGTTTGTAGAAGCTGGCCCTTCTCTGCCAGTAACCAACTTTGAACAGTGGCAAATCACTCAGTCTCTTTTGCCTGTTTCCCTATTGGTAAAACTTTCTGGTTTCCACAGCCAAGTTAGTTCTGTAATGGCTGTACTTTTTCTTTTCCAAAAAGATGATTTTCTTCCTACTTTTTATCTTTGGCTTGGAGTAAAGTTTTAAAATTCCTGTCTAGAGTTTATCGCTATGTTCTTCTATTCTCCTTTCTTTTTCTTTTGCTAGCCAAGTAAATTGGCTACAGTTGTCATTTAGAATCCAGTAATCTTTCATAGCCATTTTCTTCCTTAGGGATGCCATTTCATCTTTAGCTGGGATTTCCTTCCCCTAAATAAGAGGACGAAGGGTTACTTTTGATATAGGAAATAGAAGAAGGAGTAGAAGGTAAAGCTCTCTAGAGGGAAAAAATGTCCATCTGTTAGAACAGGAAACGGCTGGGATGTGACAGCCAGCTGTCCATGTCCTATAGATGAAAATGCCCAGCTGAGTTTTCCCCTCATTTTGGCTGTATTACCCAATAGATATTTGGGCTAGTTCTCCTGGAATCTAATAGTTCTCTTAAAAGTGGACAAGTAACTACTGGGCATCTCCAAAATGACCATGAAGCTGTATTTATTTTATTCTAGGGGGGTCTCAAGGAATTGAGGGATCTACTCCTTTAAAGGCTGATATTTCACCCAACATGATTTATCAGAATGTTTAAATTTGAAAGACTCCTAAATGTTTATGAAGTTGATGGCAAGAATTACTGGGGCTCAGAGGTTCATCATTTGTGATGGCAACATACCCACCACTCTGTGGCCCATTAGCCCAGAACTTCTTCCTGGACTAGGACTTCTCAGCCACAGTGTCATCTTCACATGGTCAATTAAAACTGTAAAAGGAGGTATGAATTGCTGAAATTATGCAGTTGTTAAAAATGCTGATGCTTGGGTCACAGTCAACTCCTGGCATATTGAGTTTATTGAATCACCACTTGAGGCTGCGAATTTGGAACATTTGATAAGACTTTCTGTAGACCTCATCTTTATGCTATCATTTTTAACATTTTAGTTCTCTGTGTAAGGTCTTCTACAAAAAACATAATTCTCAACTCTTTGTTAAGGACAAAAACATAGGATTATCTGGATACTATTCCTTTAAAAATGGGTTATGTAGGGCAGAGAATTTAGCTCAGTGGTTCCAGTGTCTGCCTTGTAACCACAAGGTCCTGAGTTCGATCCCCAATAACCACATACAACAATGCTGGCCTACCAGTAGTCGGTACCACAGACCACAGTGCCGGGCATGGTGGTTCATGCCTGTAATCCCAGCACTCAGGAGGCAGAGGCAGGAGGATTGCTGTGAGTTCAGGGCTTGCCTGGCTACATAGTGAACTACAAATGAGACCTTGTCTCAAAAAAAGAGAAAAGGGTTATGTAGCTGTGCAATAGAATATAACTATCAATATTTTCACTGCAGTTGATTTCTGTCTTACATATACATGCTATTGAACAACTTTGTTGAGATACAGTTCATCTCCCACAAAAATTCATTATTCGAAAGTGTAAAGTAGGTAGGGTTCGGTGTATTTAGCGTTGTCCCAACAGTTGCCAGAATCAAATTTTAGAACATTTTTATCTACTTCCCCTGTCATTTCTTATCAAGTCTAACTGACCACTAATCTACCCTCTGTCTTTATAGATTTTTCCTTTCTGCACATTTCATATAAGTGAGCTCATATAGCTTCTGTGGTTGATATCTCCCACTTAGTATTTCAAGATTTGTCCTTCTTATAGCATGTATTAGTACTTCATTTCTTTTTACTGCTGAGGATTACATCAGTGTGTGAACACACCAGGATTATCCACTCATTCCCGAGTAACATTTGCTTTTTTTTTTTCAACTTTCTGGCTGATGTGAACAGTGCTGCTGTAGGTGTTCATTTATAAACTTTTGTGAAGACATACGTTCTTAAATTTCCATTTCTCTTGGATATATTCTTAGGGGTGCAATTTCTAGGTCACCTGATAATTCTATGTTATGTTTTGAGAACTGTTATGCTTTTTCCCCCCGAGTGGCAGCACCATTTTACATTCCCACCCGCAGGGCACAAGGGCTCCGATTTCTTCCCATCCTCACCATTTGTTATTGTCTGTCCTTTTGATTACGGCCATCCTAGTGGGTGTGAAGTGATTATCTCATTGTGGTTTTGATATTCGTTTGCCTACTGACTGAGCAAGACATCTTTTGTGTTCTTCTTAGCCATTTGTATTTCTTTTGAAGAAATGCCTATTGAAATCCATTGTCCAGTTTTAAATTGCATTGTATGATTCCTGAGTTTTAAGAATGCTTTCTGTATTCTGAATACAAGTCGCCTATCACATGCACGACTTGCAAATATTTTCTCTCACTTTATGGGTTGTCTTTTCATTATCTTGATAGTTTCCTTGGCAGCACAGAAGTTTTAAAGTTTATGAAGTCCAGTTTATTATTTTTTCTTGTGCTTTTGGTGTCATATGTAAGAAACACTGACAACTGAGTGTTACAAAAGTTTATTATGTTTTTTGAAGATTTTAATGATTTTACTTCTTACAGTTCTGTAATTCACTCTGAATTAAGTTTTGCATATATTGTAGGTAGGACTGCAGGTTTATTTCTTTTTCTGTATGTGGAATCGAAGCATCCTGATAACTTTTGTTAAATACTCTTCTTTCTTCTGATCAGTATCATAAGCCTCTGAGGGTTTATATCTGGACTTTGAGTTCTGTTCAGTTTATTTGCATGGTCTGTGTGTAGTGCAGTACATACACCAATGTGTGTGTGTGTGTGTGTGTGTGTGTGTGTGTGTGTGTGTGTGTGTGTCTTGAAAGCAAATAAACTGTGCACATTTTTTTCCCTTTTGGACCTAATTTAGGTGGGTAGGAAGATGA
Organism: Petromus typicus; assembly: GCA_004026965.1. Lineage (NCBI taxonomy): Eukaryota > Metazoa > Chordata > Mammalia > Rodentia > Petromuridae > Petromus > Petromus typicus. Next base: position 41,201 of record PVIR01001607.1, on the reverse strand, counting down.
GGTGAGTCAAAAGGCAGGAACATTAGGCATTAACATCAGGAGACCTGGCCCTGCAGCCTGGCCTGCCTCAGTGGAGCCACTTAGCAGAGACACAAAGAGTGAGTAGCTGTGGATGGTTTGCTATTAGTTTCTATTATTTTTCTCTTCTAGAGATGGAGGGCAATATGGGATCTTTGCGAGTGTTCTCTACACACAGGTACTGATTCACCGAGTGATTTAGAACTATGGTATTAGAAGCCTCGTTTGTGTGATATCTGTAATGCTCCTTAGTAATTTTAATTTGTAATGTGAATTCCTTGGCACTGGGGATAACCAGTCTGAAACTTTGCTCTGACACACCGTGCTTCTGCCTGTGGACACGGATGGCGACTGACTGTCTTGGAAAGCCATTAACTACAGACAGATCCTGAACGTCCCCTCAGAAATGTCTCAGTATTTCTCTTGGGTCCGTGGGAATTTAGAGACACAGTATTGGCTTTTAATTGTTCACAGCTGTTGCACGAATACAGCGGTAATAATTAGTAGTAACACGGTTCACCTCCTAAGCTGTTAGTTTTAATCCGCTAAATGGTTTTGATCTGGCAAAGTCTGGCAAAGTCTTCAAGTGGAAGGAAGCATTTGGGGGAGGTCATCCTGATTTTTAGTCAGGAAGCATGTGGTCTGTCTTGACCAGCTGATTTGTTGCAACGATTTCAATGGTTTGAGTTTAATGTTTTCCCCCTAAGAATATAAAACCAGCCCATACCCGACAAAATCCATCCGAACATCTCCACAGAGCCTGTGGGAGGAAGCAGTGAGGAACCATATCTTTATCTCCAGCCTGGTTGGTGTGTCCCGGAATCTGAGTCCCCGCAGTGGCAGGGTTGCGTGGAGGTCAGAGTGGATTTTCTCTAAAGCTGTTGTGGGTGGAGGGGGGACGGACATGGCACTCACTACTTCTCGGGGATAAAAAGTACTTTCCAGCTCCCAGAGAGTAGCCTTGAAAACCATATAAGATTTCCAAAGTTACTTAATTCCTCATTTTTTTTTCTGAAGTCCTCAAATTCCAAAGTATTAGTATAGTTTATTGGTGTTTACTTTGTAGGATTTCTGAACACTGTGGTAGAGAATATTTTTCAGAATACTTTAAAGTTATAAATACTTAATGGTGAATAAGCCCAGAAAAGAATGTGTCTTTGAAGAGAGATTTGGACGAGATTGTATTCCAACTTAAAACCAAAGCAGTAACAAAATAGATGTCAAATGAGAACCTGTATCAATTTATTAGAAGCTAGGTCTTAGAAAATTTAAGGGAAGAAATTCTAAATTCTTGCCTAACAAGTGAAAAACATTTGTAAACTCAGTGAACTTTATATTTTTTTAGAAGTAGTCTGAGATTAAATATATGAACAAGTTATAGCTTCTCTTAAGTCGACTAGTAATTTGACTAATTTCATAAATAATCGTTACCCCAAACTAAGCAATTCTTATAACATCTTTACTATTTTTCCAGGAATTCCTGGGACAACTTTGTACTTTGCTAGCCACAGTTAATACAGTCAACTCAAAAGAGCTTTGTAATGACAACTTTTTTTTTTTTTTACTTTCAAAAGTACACATTGTAAAATACTCTCTCGAATCTAAAAATAGAAGGCATTTTACTCAAGTTAAGCTGTTAATCACATTACATTTCCAGGAAAACAAAGCATAGTCGTTTTCATTTTAGAGGGTCATAGAGTTGGAGTAGACAGGTGTTGTAACTTCAGATAACAACGGATCAGGAGGATTATGTGTTAGTGTGAGATCTGTACATTTGGAAATTCCTAAATTGATTTTCTTGAGTTTCATTCAACTTTTACTGTTTTATGAAATATTGTTTGTCCACGTGTGAGCACCAGAGCAGTTTAATTCCATTAGTAGTCTTGCTGCCCTTAAAGCGCCTTTTCCTGTCCAATGTCCTTTGTATACGATGTTCAGTGTGTGGACATTCTGTGTGCTTCTGTTTGAAGTACTTGCATCTGGAGAGCCAGCTTGAAAAAGCAAAACAGAAACATCCATTGGCATTTTGAGAGTTGAATCTACAGAAGATGTTGTTTGCAGTGTGCTGAAAACATAAGGTCCCAACAGCCGGAACAGGCCTGGTGCCAGGCAGTTTCACTTGCAGAGAAAGAGGCGGGCTGAGCAGTCCTCCGAGGATTAGCCCAACTCAGCAGCTGCTGTCTGAGTTTGATTATGCACATCCTGCTCTTGGAGACCTGCATTAACCCTCCGCCCCTGGGAGACTTCAGGGCTGACTTCTAAACCAAAGACTCTTCCCTGACATCCAAGGGCAAAAGCCAAAACAATATGGAGGTTAAAAGTAGGAGGAGCCTGGGAAAACTAGATTCAGAGAACAGTCTGGGAGGGAAACCAATGCAGAATTTCAGAAGTGCAAGTGTCTTTTAAGACCCTCCAGTGTTTTACAGACGAAGCAGTGGCCCCAAGAAGTGAAGTAATTTGCTCTAAGAGACGCAGCCAGAACTTGTGGGCTCCCCTGAGGCTAAAGAACACCGGCTCCATCAAGGAAGTGCAAGGCAGCACGTAAACAGCGGGCCCCTCCAGGCCACAGTGATTAAGGGAAAATAGACAAGGACCGCCCCCTATAAGGCTGGTTTGGGGAGGTTGAAAACAAGGAAGTGGGGTTGTATATAAGGGCTGAGAGCGCTGGCAATAAAGGCTTCTCCACCATTTCGTCTCCGCGTGATGACCCCCGCCTGTGGTTTGATGCCAGATGAGTAGCCCTCGGGAACAGGACCCGACAAGAACTGAAGCTGAGGTCTCCTCGATCCCAGTTTGACCTGAGGGGCCACATCCCTGGAGTGCGCCTTGTATGGCACCACATCCCTGAAGCCATGAGTCTCACATCACGATAGATAATCAGCTGTGCGGTTTTGAAAATTGAGCTGAGAGAAGCAACTTTTAGAGGAAGCATTTTGGAATTATTATTATTATTACTTTACATATTGTCTAGATTTTTCTTTCAAGCAGCCATTTATCAATGTATAAATCCTAGTAAATGATCAGTAAATGGACTATTCCAGTGAATACTGACTGATTCTTAAAGGCAGAGAGCATCCTGGGAGGGTGTTGGGTGGAAGATTTGGGTCTTGAAAGAGTTCTCAGAGAACTGGAAATGATATTTAATGGAATAAAGCTTTGGTTTCCTATTATATGAGGAGCAGGGCCACAGCCCACAGGGTTTATGGCTTCCAGTATGAAAAGGGTGGGTGGCTTCACACAGTCTGTTGGTGAAAATGTGTGTGGAGCCTAGGGCTGTGCAGGTAAGGAAAGGTTCTGCTGAAGAAGATGGCTGCCTGATGTTCTTTGAGATTACTGTGTTGCTCTTTTTTTCATATCTGTGTTGACTGTTGAGTTTTCTTACTCTGGGACTGTAACACGATCCTCAGCCTTCTTCCTTGTAGAGATTGGAGAACTAAGTTTTTGTAGGAAATAACACATTAAATTCAGGGCTATCGCTAAACATGTGTGGTTTCTTTTTGCCCAATTAAATGACAGCCATTAAGATTCTGTTTGATATGTAGATTTAAAGAGTTTAATCAAGACAGAAAAAACCAGGACAGTCTTATTTCTCTAAAATTTCAAGTAGTTTTGCGACCTATTTTTATACTTTTTAATAGTGGGATTTCATGCCGTATCTTTCCTGCAGTTTCACCATCCTTCCTGCAAAACTCAAAATACTTTCTTTTAGGGTACTGCATGAGATTCAGAGGGAATGTCTTCCTTTGCACTTATTATTCTGAGATTTTAGTGATTTGGTGACTAAATGAAGAGGAAAGGGGAGGCTTAGACACACACTGTAGGAGGGAAAGTAGAGATTTTTCCCGTTTGGAGAAAGTAGAGCCTGGACTTGGAAAGTAGCCTTCTCAGAAGGTCCCTGAGTCTGCTGATGGAACAATGACTTGGCGAAGTACCCTTTGTCTGAAAGGAAGTTTGTTAAATTGATTACCTGCTTCTCTCCCTCTGGCGGGTGTAAACTTAGAGCAGAAGAGAACACTTTGTGTTGCTTTAGTTGTTGTTCTCTCAAGACAGTTTGGGATACTTAAGGAAGAGAAAGTCTCAAAAGGTCCTTAATCTTTTCCTCCTTTGCTTTCTTATTGGTAGCAGCATCTCTTCACCCCATTGAAAAATACTTTCTTGATGCGATTGTTGTGCTCTTAGGAGCAGCAGTGAGAGGGATCTTCACTTAGGCAGGGATTTTAGTTCATAGGATATATTCTATAGCTTTAAGGGAAGTCATTGTTTGTATTACTAAGGTAAAGGCTTCAGGATCTGTGATCCTAGTCGAAATAATTATCCAGCCATCTAACTGGATTTTCAAAAGCAGAATGAGCAGTTTTAGGATAATAAGGTGTTTGGTTTTGAACAAAAACTACTTCCAAGCTGTCCCCTGGGTCAGAAGTAACTTTGCTCCCTTATTGGCTGTGTCTAGAAAAAGGACTTGTCTGTTTCTGGATTAGCTTACACAAATGAACGTGTTTCTCACCTGTTGTCCCTGCGTGGGGCTGGGACTTTTCCTGTTCACCGCTTGTCACTTGTGTTGGGTTGGAGATACACCCTTCTTTTCAGACCCTATGGATTCTGTGTGATTGATCAAGTAAAATTTCTCCCAGCAGTTATTGATTCCTTTGCTCCATTGTGAAGGGCCCATAGTACAGGGATAGTAAATCCCTGGTAATCTTGTTTTACAAAAATCCTTTTCCTTTTCCAGAAATGCACACAATGGGTTGCTGAGAAGCTAAAATTCCATACTCCACCGCACTGCCATTTTTTTTTTTTTTGAGACAGGGTCTCGCTTTTGTGTTTCAGGCTGGCCCTGAGCTCAGCCTGAAACTCATATCACAGTAATCCTCCTACCTCTGCCTCCCGAGTGCTGGGAGGTGTGAGCCACCACGCCGGGCACTGTGGTATGTGGTGCTGATTGCTGCTGGGCGTGAGTCTCCACACTCAGTATTGTATATGGCTACCAGGGATCGAACCCAGGCCCTTGTGCTTGCAAGACAGGCGCCAGAACTACTGAGCTAACTCCCCGGCCCATGACATTCTTAAAATTACTTTTTAGAGGATTTAGTAGTGTTTTGCTGTTAAACTAGACTAATGTAAAGTTGAGACTTATGAGGACTAGAAATAGTTCAAGGATAATACCAAACTCTTTGGATTTCTTTGAAAAGGAGAGGAGAATGTCTGGTGACTGCACACATGCACCATGTAGTTGGAAGTGTTTGTGTTTGGGAGTCGAGCTTGTCCCTGATAGGCTGGGCATTTCCAGGGGAGTCCTAGATGCTACTGGATAGGAGCTTTGGTTCTCAGCATTCTGGGGAAGATTTACATTTTGTAAGCTGGATAAAAATATGTGGAAAAGTGATTAATTTAATTGGGTCTATTATAATTATTCAGCAGGAGGTAACTGCGGGATTGCTATTACATCCTCAAATGCCTGATAGGAAGGGGAGGGGAGACTCACTGAAAACAGCAGCAACATTATAAAACTTGGTTTAGAGTCACATTTAGTAACAAATTAACGTGGCACTTTAAGGACAGATACATTTTTAACTGATACAGAATCTATCCAAACGAAGTGGGCTTATTTTTTCTTGTAATCAGTTTGTGGTATATTCTGCTAATAATTCCTTTTCCTTTAACACGAAACTGGGCAACAGCCCTTAGGGAGAGATAAACTCCCTTAGTGTTTGTAACTTGAAGTCTCTTCTAGAGTTCTCACTACACCGGGGGTGGCCGAAATGGTGGGATTGTTTTGGCTTCTTTCATTAAAAAAAAAAAAAAAAAAAATGAAGCCCAGTTCTGGTAACATTGTAAAATGGAGTATTTTTCTTTCACATCAAAAGGCAAAGAATGCTCTCCAGACAGTGAGCTAAGAAGCAGGGAGCAGGCAGTTCAGTCCCTGCTCTGGCAAATATGTGTGGAATGTCATAGTTCATGGGCCAGGGACCCCGAAGTGAATCCAGGTGCCCGCGCAGTGCTGAGTTTTCCTGTGCCGAAGTGACCGCAGGCAGAAATTGCAGCCAGATGAACCCAGAGTAAAATTGATGGCTTTATTGGACACTCTTTTCATGAGATTTAACTTTCTAATGTGCACATACATCACTCCAGGGATGGCATTCTAATGGCTGACCTTTTGTTGGGGGAGTCGCTGCATCCTGTCTCTGCAGCTTTCAGCGCAGCTCAGCTTTGATTCCCACCCACATCTGCTGAGCATCTGATACGTGTGTACACTACCCCGCCCCCACCTGCAAACACACTGACAACTGGCTAAAAAGTTTTAATGAAAACCAGTCAGAACTAATTTCAGTTAAGAGATTCCAATTTCGCAGACCAGCTCTTTTGGTTTCGGATGTCGAAATTACAGGTTCCTAAAAGGCCTTGTTGAAGGCACCATGAGGAAGTTTCCTTGGGCGGGGCCTGGGTTTCTTTGTCTCCTTTCTCCCTCCACTCCTGCTCCAGGTTAATGATTGCAGGGTGGCAGGAGCAAGCCAGGGTTATATTGAAGAGCTGTTCCTTCCTTCTCTCCCTCTTCCAGTAGAGCCACACCTAATCAACACTTCGAGCTTTGCTAGGCTGATGAACAGGACCTGATGTAGCCTTGTGCGTCTCAGTGTGTCACCCTGTTCTCCTTGTTTAGTCTTGTGAAGACGTGAATGAAGTTGAGGGCTTCCCCATTATGGACGTTTTTATGGAACCAGAATTTGAATAAGGCAAGACTTTGGCCCTTGTTTTTGAAAAGATAACCCAGATTTGCGTGTGAGCTTTGAGAATATGGGAAGAATTTGTTTTTAATGATACCTGTATTCGGCCCTCCACTCCGTCTGGAGAGAGTCGCTACGCCTGTTCTCCGTCCCATCTCCCTTTTCCATGCAAATCTCAGAAAAGATTTTCTGATTTTCTCAGGAGATATTTGCAAATCTCATGATTTCAGCATCAGCCTAGATGTTTCCAGCAGCTTGTCTTCACCCTAGGGTTCCTCTTGTTCTGTCTCCTGCCAGTCAGAAGGCACAGTGTTGAGGCTTCAGGTCAGTGTGTGATGTCAGTCTTCATCCTGGGCATCCTGGAGGAGCGTGTAGCCCTCACCTTGGAAATCACCATCCTGGAAGTTACCAGAGCTCCTTTCTATCCTTCGGCCAACAGCCCTCCTCCCTCCTGTGCTCATTTACACTTCTGGCCTTGTTTCCTGTTATAGTGGAGTGGAATGTGCAGGTCCCTGGACAGGTTCCTTCCAAGAGTCATCTTTCCGTGCAAGTGAGGCGGGACCCCACCTCCCTCATCCATCCTGTTAGCAGCAGTAAAGTCCTCCAATTCCATTCACATCTTCACATGACCGAGCAAAATTCCATGGGAAAATAAGAATCACCCACTGAGATGCCCAGTAAGCATGCCCAGTAAGATGCCCACGGAAGTTTGCCACTGTGCGAGTCGCTAAGAAAAGGGACAAGGTAGATTCTTGACTTGTGGTCTAGGAGTCAGGCCCAGTTTCTTTAGTCCTTGCCTTCTCTTGTAAAGTTCTGTGGTGCCAGAACCTTCTTTATATTGGGCACCCTCCAGGCCGATTAAGAAAACTAGTGCTGGGGCCGGGGATTTAGCTCAGTGGTTCTGGCGCCTGCCTTGCAAGCATAAGGGCCCACATTTGATCCCGGGTAACCGCATACAACAATGTTGGGTGTGGTAATTCATGCCCACCAACAATCAGTACCATAGCGCTGGGTTTGGTGGCTCACGCCTGTAATCCCAGCACCCAGGAGGCAGAGGCAGGATAATTGCTGTGAGTTCAAGGCTTGCCTGGGCTACATAGTGAGCTCAGGGCCATCCTAAACTACAAAGCAAGACCTTGTCTCAAAAAAAAAAAGAAAACTAGTGTTTGCAAGGGCTTTAGAACTTGTCTCAGCCCATGTATACCTTATTGGCACACTCGGTTTCCAACTTTGTTGTTTATTTTTCTTTTCCTCTTTTTTTTTTTTTTTTTTTGTTGTTATTTTGTTTTCTTGAGAAAGAGTCTGGCCTAGAAGCCGAGGCCATCCCCCTGCTTCAGCCTCCCAAGTGCTAAGATTATAGGCTTGGATCAACATGCCTAGCTTCAGCTCTCTTGTTTCTGAGAGCTTTCCCTGGATTTGTTGGATTATTTTTTTTTTTCTCTACTGGAAAAAGCATTGCTTGGATGTGTGAAAATAAGACCACTAATTCATATAGTTAAAGGATTTGATGGCAGGAAGGAAGATCCTGAGGACCTCCGGAAGATGTCAGAGCTGACATTGCCCACCGCAACCCTGGGGCTCAGCATCCTTGATCTCATGTCACAGGTGAGGATGGTGGACAGTGAGTCCCAGGGAAGTGTAAGGGAGATCTAGCAAAATAGCATCTGGTCTGTGGAGGGTTGGGTCAAGTAGGTAATGGTAAGTGTGTTTCTGCTCTGCAGTGTTTTCCTGATGTTTTGCTTCCGGAAGTAGGCCCCTAGAGTGGACTTTGTACATTTTCATTATGAACAGAAGGAGGTTAAAATTTTAGGAATGTGTACTGATACTTGACTTTGTCTTAAATATAGTCTTTGTCCTAAATGAAGTAAATCGAAACTTTTTACGTTCTGTAGACAATGAAACATCTAGAGTCATTTGGTTATCACTAGGTGTATGTGGGGAATTGGTTCAGGGATCCGCATGGATAAGCAAATCCACGGATCCTCCAGACCATTAAATAAGATGGTATAGTATTTGATATAAACTTTACATACCCTCCTATATACTTTAGATCATCTCTAGGTTACTCATGATATCTAACACAACATACATACTATCTTACCAATTATGCTGTGTTGTTTAGGGAATAATGACAAAAAAGTATATCTGTGTTCAGTTCAAATGCTGTGTTTTGGAATATTTTCATTCAGTGGAAGGCAGATTGTATACACAGGCCAAAAAATCACAAATTAAAAACATACATACTTCATATACAGAGCTGATCTCTGTAAAGCAGTTGCACTCCATTATTATAGAACAGTGTTTCTCCTTGTACAGCACATTACTAGTAAATGGCAGGACTCAATATTTTATTGTTAGATGGTGTTTCTTCTCTCCCTTCCTTGCAGTTTAAAAAGGTGAAGCAGATGTCTATATTCAGCAAAATGTAAGAGAACCTTTCTAGATTCCAGGCATGCAAAACAGTATGTACAGAGGCCTGGTTTTCTTCTGTTGAGGGAGAAAAAAATTAAGCAGTAGGGAAAAACTTCCTTTTTCATTGACACAGTTAAGAGCTTTCATAGATACTTGATATTATACCTAAGGACTGAAAGGTGGAAGTGGAATCAAAAGTGAGACTCTGCGTTGTGCACTCATGTCCGTTGTCAGGCAAGGACAGTGACACTGCTAACTGTTCGGTGGTGTGTGGAGGCTCAGCCTGCTGGAGTTACAGGGCCAACCCCTTGTCCTGGAGAGTGGAACCAAGTGTCCCTAGGCCAGGTGGTGTTCCCAAGTCCTTTCCTCCGCCTCTGGGTGGCTCCTGTTTTCAATTTTTGTTTCCACTCTTTTGTATGTCGCTCACATTCTTCCTTCTCTGTCTACCGATTAGTTTGTTTGTTTGTTTGGCATTGACTTATTCATGGTTTATTTCAGCGGTTACTATGGTGCCTGATCTTTTGAAGGTGCTCAGCAGATACTGCTTGAGTGAATGTACCCTATTGACCCGTGACACGGTGGGCAAAGGCACCTTGCTCACGGACAGGTTTGTGAAGGTCTTTCTGCCTCTAGGGAGTGTAGTGATAAGAGACAGACAGGCAAACTGTGTTCACTGCCTCCGGCCTTTTAGGACCCTTGTAGGATGGGTCCTGCCTGGCTTTTGAGGGCTCTTCCTTCCTGGTGGTGCCTGAATTCTCCTCTACTACAGATTCCACGCTGGAACACCAGGACTTGGCTGTGGCGGAATTCGGATGGCCCAGGCTCCTGGGCACACAGCGAAACAGAGCTGAGTGAAGAGAAGACACTGACACAGATTACACTTAATCTGTGTCATTACACAAAACAAGGATGCTGCGAGTGAAATATAGGTGCAGAGGAGCTGATTTCAAATACAATGAACTATATGAACCATGTATCCTTCCCACTCAATGATCAATATGCTAAAAAATTCATGGAAAAAATGCACTAGAATGTAGTGTACAATTGCTTCTGATAATTGGCTTTATGGGTTATTTTATCTTCTTATTTATAAAACTTTATAGTATTCTGTGTTAATGCCTTAAATTTAAAATAAGAAAAACTATTTAAAAATACACACATTTCACATATCTATTTTTTCCCCATAGTATGGATGGGGCCCAGGGGTGTGTTCTTCCTCCTCTTGCCCTTTTTATTTTTCGTTCTGAGATAGTTTCACCAAGTATTCCCAGGCTAGGATTGAACTTTTGTTTCTCCTGACTCAGCTCCCCCCCCACCCCAGTGTTGGGATTACAGGGATTATCATCCTTATATTCAAAAATTCCATGGGTTCTAGTGACCATCGTGGCTGTGGGGGTTAGAACCTAAATGGAATACAACCCCAGACACAAGCCCGCTTCTCATTATATTATTAGTTACCCTGGGGCATTTCCTGTGTGCTGACTCCTTGCTCAGGGCTTATTTTCTAGGCTGGTTTAAGGTGAGAGAAGTAAATTTCCAGCAGAAGTTGCCCAGGGGTGTGAAGTGGAAGCTTTCTCCTGACTGGGGTCATCATGGCCTTACAGCTGTCTTCTTCCTTAATGCTTTCTTCTTACTCTTTCCCTCATGTATGATCCCTGGACTTTCGGAATGATTCTTTTCTTTTTTCTTTGTTTGATTCTTTTCTTTGTATCCTGTGTGGATCTAGTTAGATGTTCCTTGTGCCCACTTAGTCCATGACACTCTGTTCTTCCCTTGTCCCTTACATGCTATCCTGTCTAGCTTTTAGTCCTGATAGTTTTCCCTGTCCTAATTCTCTCCCTCTATTATTTACATTTTTCTGATAAAGAGATGCTTAGAACTTTCCAACCTATGTGTTTAAACTAAGATTTGCTTACTGAAAGAATAGACTTTTTGTCTGCCCTTGTTGGTTTTGAGGTAAACATTATATATGTTAAAGTTGTTCTTCCACTATTTTCTCTGACTTCTAAAGTGTGAACATTTTATTGACTCCTAATGCTTTAATCCTGTGAAGAGCAGTTATTCCTTTAAATGGTGAGAGCGGAGGCCATCTAGGGGAATAAAGTGCTATTATACTTAATCCACAAAATTTTAGAATGATTAATAAGTAGATTTGCATACATCAGAATATACTATGGTATTTTAGTTTTAAATTGCTGAATACAGTTTATTTTCTTTCATGTATATATTGTCAGGATCTTAAAGTATAACCTTGACATTCTTGGCATAGGTGAATTCATTGTAAATGTATATTTCATTTTTTTTTTTTTTTTTTTTTAGGTTTTTTGAGACAGGGTCTCGCTTTGTGGTTCAGGTTGGCCCTGAGCTCAGCCTCCAACTCACATCACAATCCTCCTGCCTCTGCCTCCCAAGTGCTGGGATTACAGGCGTGAGCCACCACGCCCGGCACTGTGGTATGTGGTACTGATTGCTGCTGGGCGTGGGTCTCCACACCCAGTATTGTTATGTGGTTACTGGGGAATCGAACCCGGGCCCTTGCACTTGCAAGACAGGCGCCGGAACCACTGAGCTAACTCCCCGGCCCTGTATATTTCATTTTTAATGTTGATTTCTTACAGGAGGCTGTTGCAGTTTTAGCAATTCTAACAAAGTTTTGTGTTCCAAAGCTCTGGGTTCTGCACTGCAGACCATAGAACTACATGGTAGTTAGCTGTGGATTTTATCTCTAGAAGAATTATCATCAGAGATCAACAGAAAGTCAGAGGTGGTAAGAACTTCAAGGCCACTGAATCAGTTGCCTGCCACCCATTTTTACATCATGCACACACGGGAAAGGGTTGTGCAGGGCACTTTGGGGGACAAAGCTCAGCTCTCAGCTGGATATGAGAACTCATTCCTCTATCTTGGATTCTTTCCAGCTGCCCCAATGTCCGAAAGACGCTGGAATCTCAGCACAGCTGGGCCAGGGGCATTCCATTGGAAATACTGTCATCTAATTTAGTGACAAGTGAAATGCATCTGTATTTATGCATCAAGATCCAGACAGGTAAGGTAGCTTGTTCAGGACTGAGCAGTGACTAGTAATGTTAGACTTTGTAGAATGTGAAGTCTAGAATCACTTCTTTGTTACACAAGATAGGCTCATTCTGTTATTTTTCCAAGATACTAAGGATCATAAAATCATTTTACAGGATTTGTTTCCCCCCAAAATGTATTTGACAGTTTTATATGGAGAACTGTAGTAAGTTACAGGTACATTTCCTTTGGACAACCCAGAGATTAAATGGTTGTTTAAAGATAAAAGATTAAGAATAAAGGTTATAAACCCTAAAATAATTCAATATGTGTAAAAACAACCAAACCACTTCAAACCAAGAAAGTGCTCAAACCAATAAAGCCCATATTCTGGGAGTTCCCTCACTTTTTAAAAAGTAAGAAATATAAAGTTTGGAAAAGATTGATTTTTTAGCTATAATAAATTATACCCCCTCATTTCTAGATTGATTAGCCAGAAACTGTAATGTCATTCAAAGATACTGGGAAACAGTGATTGCCTGGCATTGTCTGATAATTCAGTTCTGATAACCCTCACATTCTCCTTCAGCTCCATGAGACGATTCAGAGTCTGGCGTGATCGGTGATTGGTTCACACAGTGGCGTGATTTCTCATCCTAGGTGCTTGACCAAACCACACTTTTCTGTGCGCCATTTCAGGACAATTCGGGGTGTGTTAGGGTTGGAACGTTAGATCGGCTCGTTCTGTTGCCAGTTCAAGATGCCAAGTGTAGATTAGCATTGCCTTCTGCTGACAGCTGTGTGTCTTGTCCTGAAAGGGAGGGATAACAGTGCCGACTTGTTAGGAATGATGTAGGAATTACATAAATTAATAAATAGCAATATGTATAATAATACAGTAAGTGAGTCCATTCTCATCATCCTGTGAATAGCTACCATGGATTGTCAGTAGTAGAGGGCAGTGAGGGGCCTCTAATATGGCAAGACCTATTCTGCCTGAGTCTCTCTCTCTCTCTCTGACACCTTTTTGTGGTCCTGGAATTAAATTTAAAGGCTCTACCTCTGAACTTCAGCCCTAGCCTTTTTTACTTTTCTTCTGAGATGAGAATCTCAATAAGTTGCCCAGGCTGGCCACAAACCTGTGATTCTCTCACTCCAGCCTCTCAAAAGAGTGAGGATCCCTTGCAGGTGTGATCACACGCACACCCAGAGACTTATACCATGAGTTCCTGGGTCACCAGGCCTCTGCATCTCTCTCTGTGCAGGAGGTTTACGTCAGAGTGGGGAGGGGGCTCTATCTCCTGGGACGTAGTGAAATGTTTTTCCTCTTTGTTCACATTACATTTCAGTCACTCTTTGCAGAAATGTCAGATAACAGAGGAGCAGTACTAATCTTCACTTTAGCTTTCTTAAGATCTCGTGCAAGGGAAACCCAGAGAGCATGTTCCCCCACTTCCCACCCCTCCCCCAACATGAGGGAGAAGTAGGGAGCCTGACTGCAGAAGTGCTGGCCTTGGTTCCTGTACACTATTATTGGCTGAGTGTGCCTTGGGCTGGGTCTTTACCCACTCTGCCAGCCTTAGGTTGGAAGCAACCCGCCCACCCTGAGGTGACATGAGTGCCCAAGCACGTGGCATAAGATCTGCGAGCTCCAGCCTGAGCCACAGTAGCCGGTGCACACAGTGGGCCCTCCCTTTTCTGAGTGCATCTGAAGCACATGCTCTGAGCAGTCTCTTATGGTGACCCAGGGAGGCCATTCCATAGCAGTGGCCTTTTCATTTTAGATGAATGCTTCTTGGCTAATTCACCTCCATCCTCCTCACTCAGCCGCGGTCTAAGGTGGTTCAGCTCCTTTAGTTTTGTTACATGGTTCTTTTTTTGCCCTGTTCCCACCACAAACAGATTCACTTGTGTTCCTTGTTCTTTCTCGTCGTGTGACCATTTCTTCCACCACACGCAGGACTGCCAAATAAAGGGTAGTCACAGTGGAATCACCAACCGATGCTAAACTTATTTTTAGTATAAGTATATCCTAAGCACAGTTTGTGACATAGTTAAACTAAACAACTTGTTGTTGACTGAAGTTCAAATTCAACTGGGTATCCTATATATTTATGTTTGGCAACTCCACGAGCAGGTATCCATCGCAGTGACATTATTAAAATGTTCCTCCCTGCAGCAGCAGCTGTTGGCCTTAAGAGTACCAAAAGAATATCTTCTCAGATGTTTCCTAAGGTTCTGTTTTGACTGATTTAAAAGAAAATGCCTTCAGGTTAATAGCAGATTCTGACAACCAGAAGGGATTTCTGTGATTTTGGGGCATGAGGTAGGTGTCGACTTGAATTTGGCAAATCCCATGATAAATGTAAGGTGACTGTTTTAGGCTGAGTGTCAGCCCTAAAGTAGGAAGTAGGCGCAAGTTAACAGTTATGAACGTCAACACGTGCCATTCCATCTCGGTTTAAGCTGTGGAGAAGTCTGACCTTCATTACGTAACCCGTCATCTTGATGGTCAGGCTGTGAATGAACAGGGTGGAAAGTCTACCTCAGAGTGTGTGGTGAGTGAGGGCTTGGGCTCGGACCCGAGACACACCACGAAGAGGTGGTCACAGCAGCTCACGATGACATTAGGCAGTTTTATGAATCGTAAAAATGGCTTTTTCACGCAGCTCCAAAAGCATGAGGTTGAAAGGAAAAAGCCCAAGAGGAATGTCTTGTGTTTGTCAGCCCAGTAACATTTGTGGAGATGTCTGTGGAAGTAGGGAAGACATCAGATGACAACGACTCCACCCTCAGGGAATTGAATTTATGAGTGGGAAACCTGCAAATAGACTCACTTATTCCAGCTCTTCTTTCCCCTCCTTTTGTTTCTTTCTTTCATCCCCTTTCCTCCCTCAGAAACACAGATAGGTCTGCGGCAGCTACAGAGAGGAGTAATCAAGGGAAGGCAGGTAATGCCTGGCCGCTCCCGGGAGAGATTGCCCGGGAGGTTCAGTGACGTTTCTTCAGAACTTTCCAGATGTGATCATCTCATATTTCAGTGCCTGTGTGTTCTTGGCAGGGTTTTGGGTAGTGGTACTCTTTTAAGATGAAGAGGAAAAATAACTTCTTACTCTAAAAGCACTTTGTTGTTGGAATTCTTGCCCGTGTTCTTAAGTCACTTTGGAATCCCTCACCTCAAGTGTCCAAGACCTGAGAGTGCAGGTACCTGAGACCTGTCACACGTTCTCAGAAAATTTGGAAATGATGGACTGAAGGAACAAATATCTGCCATGAAATCCTCTTTCGTGTAGCAGGGTTCCTTATTGTGTTAAACGGCACATCCAGCAGAAATGAGACGTTATGTCAGAAGAGTGTAAAAAGGCAGTAGCTTTAGCTACCAAGAAATGGAAGGAAATTAATAACTTTTCTTCTGAAAGATTTTTGCTCTGGGATATTTTGGTTATATTTTATTGGTTTTAAGTGTTATTTAATAAGCCTTATATTTTGTGGTGGTGCTATTGATTTCAAGTATAACTTGGGGAAAAAGATAATTTTATTCTCGTTCCTTAAGGGTAATGCATTAAGAAATATCTTTCAGCTTTATCTTTAAAATCTTTTTATTTATAAGTGACTCCCGATTTAAGACCTAATTGGCTCCTGAACATTGAGTCTTGAGACATGGCAGCCATGACATAGACTTTTATATCCTACAGGCTGTTATGTGTTATGCTTCTATTATACGCTGGGCTTCCATTCTTAGAAGTCCATTTTACACTTTGTATAATATGTACTAGCAAAGTGGATATGAAAATACATCAGAAATACAAGTGCATTTTTACAGCACAAATATTTATTAAATATTTCAAAACAGTGATTTTTAAAGACTTAAAAAAGTTTTGTTAAAAATGTTACTTTGGGAGAATTTCTTCTTAGGCTGAATTGATGAAACTTCTGAATCCATTGTTAAGTCCTCTGATAATAAATAAGGGTATTTCTCCTTGTTTTAAGGATCTTCAAATAGTTCTCTGCCTTGAATTCTGTGGTGTATACAGGATGAGTTTCTTAATTGCTACAAGTTGAAGGAGGGGCAGTTTCCATGGCAACTTCTTCAGTCACTCATGTTCTTACATTTCAGAAGCATCTTCATTGTTGGACTATGAATGCATTATTAAGATTCAATCAAATCTTTGGGATGTGAAGAGCAGTTGCAAAAGAAATCCATTTCCCTTAAACACAGGTAGAGCAAACAACTAGCTGGGTCTGTGATGTTCCTCACTGAGCCCTGCCAGCCTACTAACCAAGTTGGCATGAGTGGTCTGACAGCCATCTGAGTTTGATCTTACAGAGAGAATCACAAGGTGAGCTGTCTGTGGTTAGATGTTGATGTTTGTACATCATTAGAATTATTTAATCTGTGTATTTGGAAATGATTGATTTATGTGTCTTAAGAACATCAGGAAAATAGAGATTTTGTGTTGAAAATTAATTCATGCTATAGTCATTTTCTGGTTTTCCTTTTAAATAAAAAAGGACAAAGTGGGGCTTGGAATTATCTTGCAATGACCAGTGCTGAGCACAGAACTGTATGTGTTTAAGCTGCATGAACAGTTGGAGTTCCTGCAGAAATGACATTAAAGGAAGGTCTTTTATCTCCCAGGTTTCCTAAGATGAAACACGTCTAAATGTGGATGAGATGAATAAAAGTATTTTCTTCAAACATTTTTGAGTACTTAGTTTTTCTTACTGATCTTCTCTATAAGATTTGGTGCTTTGCCACTGTGATAAAAACAGCATGGTACTGGCAAAGAAACAGACCTGAGGACCAATGGAATAGATTAGAAGATGCAGAAACAACTCCAGATATACTAAGCCACCTCATCTTTGACAAAAGAGCCAAACATCCTCATTGAAGGAAAGATAGGCTCTTTAATAAACGGTACTGGAAAAACTGGATTTCAGCCTACCAGAGATTAGGACTAGATCTACATCTTTCACCATACAAAGTGGGTGTAAATATGAAGTGGAGTAAAGATATAAATATTAAAACAGAAACACTAAACCTGCTGGAAAGTAGGTTAGGTAGAACTCTTGGAGTCATTGGCACAGGGAAGGACTTTATGAACAAAATCTCAGCAGTCCTTCAACTAGCAGAAAGAGTCAACAACTGGGATCTCTACGTGTTAAAAAGCTTCTGCACAGCAAGAGAAACCACAAGCAGAGCAAAAAGACAACCTTTCGTATGGGAAAAGCTTTTTACCAGCTATTCTTCAGACAAAGACTACTGTCTGCAATTTATAAAGAACTTAAAACATTGACCTCCGCAAAATTAAAAACCCAATTTTAAAATGGGCATCTGAAATGAGAGCTTGTTTGGAGGTTCTAACAGGGGAGCACAGCTACTCGTATACCCTTGAATGAAGAAACCATCCTCCTCTGTTGGAGTGGTCATCGAGTGGGCAGCTTAGGAGGAACGTAGGTAAAGTGGTGAAGTAGGAAGAGGACACTCACCTAGCCATCCAGATCAGTCAAATCAGTCGTGATCACGGGATGACAGATGTTGTAGCCAGATCCCCCTCATATCCAGGCATCTGAAATGAAGACATTTTTCAGATGAAGAAGGAAAAGCAGAAAAATAAACATAAGAAGAAATGTTCAACGCCACTGGTCATTCAAGAGATGCAGATGAAAACAAATTGAGACTGCTTATCATCCCAGAAAGAATGGCTGCTATCAAGCAATCAACCAATAACAAATTCTGGCTGGGCTATGGGAGAAAGGAGCCATTCTCCACTGTTGGTGGGAGTATAGATTGGTGCAACCACTGTGGAGATCAGTGTGGAGATTCCTTGGAAAACTAGGATTAGAGGTCCCATTTGATCTTGCTGTTCCCCTGCTAGGTATGTACCTGAAATAATTAAAAGCATCATATCACAATGACACGTGCACCTATGTTTACAGCAGCTCAGTTTGTGATAGCTAAATCTTGGAACCAGCCCAAATGCTCATCAGGTGGAGACTCAAGGAAGAGATGTGGGTTTTTAATACAATGGAGTATTACTCAGCCATAAAGAATGATAAATTAGATATGTATAGCTAAATGAATGCACATTATGCATACTCATAAGTAAAATAAATAGGGTTTGTGTAAACACTGTATCACTTTAGTTTGAGAAATTGAAGTAAATGAGGCCCAAAATGTAAAATAATTATTGTGAAATAGGAAGAAGGAAGGGGAATGAGAGGCTCAGAGGAAAACAAAGAAAGGAAGGGAAAAGTTTGAGTGTACAAAGGAAAAAAAATGAAGGGCCAAGGATTTAGCTCAGTGGTCTGCCTTGCAAGTCCAGGGTTCCTGGTTCGACCCCTGGTAACCACATACCACAGTGCCCAGCGTGGTGACTCACACCCACTAGCAATCAGTATCACGCAGCACAGTGCCAGGCATGGTGGCTCCCACCTGAAATCCCAGCATTTGGGAGGCAAAGGCAGGAGGATTGCTGTGAGTTCGAGGCTCACCTGGGCTACATAGTGAGCTCAGGGCCAGCCTGAACTACAAAAGCAAGACCTTATCTCAAAAAAAAAAGAAAAAAAATATGAAAACAAAGCTCATGTATGTTGGAAGTGGTGGAGGGGCTTCAAGGAAATGAGAATAAGAATCAAGATAGATCATGTATAGGTACAAATTCTCAATGATGAATATAAAAATAATATATGCCTAAATATATCAGTGACCTGGTATTTAAGTATTCGAGGGTTTGGTATAGCACCTTTTGTTATCTGGTGGAATTGGCAGTTTTAAAAGTTATTAGACAGTGTTAAGACAGGAAAAACCACAGTGTTCTTTCACTACTGCTAATATTCAAGTAAATGTGAATATATAAATCAGCCTAAATTAAGTAGTAGATATTAAGCACTGTACCACAAGAAACAGAAGAAATTGGAGAAATTATCCCTGCTTCCTTTCAATTGCTTGGCCTCTTTTTCCGACCACTTCTTTATGACTTACAAGAAGTATGGCATGAGTTTAAGTTGAGTTTTCATTAGAAACTGTACACTGATGCTTCTTTCATTCATTCTGTTTCCTGTTAGGTAACATTTCTGATATCTGCAGTCATTGTCATACTAGCGCTCAGGTTTTCTGGTTCTCAAAGTGTCATTTCTGAAGCAAGATGGAAGTCTAACCCTGCTCCTCCCCTAGGACACGGTGTGGGAGGAATGAGTAGAATCAGTCTCACCAGTGAACTGGAAAATTCGGAAAGTGAGACCGTATTGATAGAAGACATATTTTAAAAACAAGTTATTATATTTAGTCTTTCTGAAGTAACTAGATTGAGCTTCCAAGAAGTTTCAAGGAGTCGGAACAGCAAATGCAGTGTGCATGATGATGGCTTTCTGATGTCTAGTTGGCATCTCAAGATGGGAGAAGTGAGAAAGGCAGCTTCTACCGGTGTGCCTTTGGTTTCCAGCAAAAGTGTATTGTAGCAGAAAGCCCGGCTGTCCATCTCTGGGAGATCACACGGGGACCGTGGGTGCCCACAGCCGTCACCTCTCTATCCCCATGTGCATATCTTTTTTAAACTTCTGAGGCTTATGAAGTAAGAGCTTGATAAGATTCACCATGTCTTAAGAGACTCTCGTTCCTTAGATGTTGAGGCTGTCCGTTTAGTCCTCCAAAATAGATTTTATTTAAACACTGAAAGATAAGCTAATTGAGGTGGGTGTTGTGGTATGTGCCTGTAACCCTAGCACCTGGGAAACTGAGGCAGGACAGTTGCCATGAGTGTGAGTCCAGACTGGATTATACAATGGGATGAGGGTCAGTGACAAGTGAGGATGTGATCTCCTGGTCTGATGAACACGTCGGGTTGGGTCATGGCTAAGGATGCTGTGGTCCTCAGTGAAGCCCTGCTTGAACCTCAGTGCACCTAAGGACCAGAAATAGTTCTCTTGTTCGCTTCTGTCCAGAGTCCCTTGTCGTGTGTAGTCTCACCTCACTACTGTACCCCAGAGCCAGTGCCCTGGCACTGTCGGAACCTGCTTCTTCTTTGGCTGGTTCGTCTCTGCTCTTCCCCTAGGCCTGGCTCTGTGATTCCTCCCCGGGCAGATCCCTTGTGGATGAGTATGCAGGCCCTGTTTTGTAGCCCAGATGATTTTCCATCTTGGACTATAAATTCAGAGAGGATGTGGGTGCTGCACTTTGACCTTTGCAGCATCCAGTACAGTAAACCACACGTAACCAGCATTTTGGATGAGGATGAGGCTCTGAAATTTGAAGCTAACATGGCTAGTGCCTATTTAACTGAAGGTTATTAATGCCTGTTTAGTGGTGAATGATAGTCTGCTGTTTACAGGGGTACAGAGGAGCCCTTGAGCTTTTTCCAGTGGTCCTGCAGAGTTCCCGTCAGGCGCACACTGATTTGGACCCAGGATCCCAGGGAAGAAGGTAGTGATTGGTGCCCGGGGGCAGTTTCCACAGAGAGGACCAAGGTCTTCTCTTCCTGCGTGTGGTTCCAAGGTGGGAATGTAGGGATGGATAAACTAGGATTTTAAATATGATTTTTTTTTTCTTTCTTCCTTAATGAATATGTAGTTTTCTCCCCTTCTGCCCCAGAATAATAGTTACAAGTAGGATGACTGTACCTTTCAGTTTTCAGTACTTGGGGGTGGAATCCAGGTCCTCTGCTCTGAGCTACATACACAGCCTTTTATAATTTTTTATTTTGAGCTGTGATCATCTGAGTTGCTACATTTCATAGAATTTGGTGTCTTTCTGCCTGGCTTCTTCCTGGCGTAATTACTAGTAGCTCTCTCTTCCATTCCAAGGAGTTTGCCAGTAAAAATTTTATTGTAACACTACTTATGAGGAGGAACATGTAGAATTAGTTTTTAGGAGAGATGAAGAGAAGGGAAATAGAGGCTACCAGAAATAGGAGGTGAGGAATTTGGGAAACAGTATGTAGTCTAACATGGTAGATATTCTTTGGATGGAAAAATTAGTTGGCTTCTAAGTTATAAACATGCTAGTTCACTGTGTTAAGAGGTTAAAAGTCTGAAGGGTTGCACGGGATCAAATTTTTTTTGACTGGTCGTAGTATAGGATCGATCTTTTAGTGCAGGTTCACAGCTTACCGTGTTCACATTGAACATCAAACATTTTTATGGCTAATGGCAAGAGTTCACTGGAAGGTACAGGTGTGTGTGTATGTGTGCGTGTGTATCTTGCACTTATTTCTTTATGATAAGGAATTTGGTCTGTTGAAATTCTGCTTTGTATGTCTGTATGTAGGTAATTGTGTAGTACATATTTGGTACTGATTAAACTTAGGTATTATGAGAATCTATGCTTGTCATGAAGGAAATAAGGTAGGACCATCATTATGCCTAAAGAAAGTCACATAATCTGAACAAAATAAGTGTTTCACAAAGCAAATCTCATTTAGGAATTTCTGTTCAAGGTTTAGTTTTAAAACTGAGTTTTCCAGGAGTGTCTGCTGAGGGCGGAGGGAATGCGGGAGGGTTCTTCCGGTTGAGGTACTTGGAGCGCACCAGACCCAGCAGGTCCTGCATCACTTCTGTTCTGTTTGGCATCCTGGTGTCTACTTCGGCCCGAGCTCAGCACTCCCTTACTGTGGAGAGCCTCATAATAACTTGGTATTTTCATCTTCACAGTATGTGTGTGATCTGTGGGTGTAACTTGTATACTTTAAAGTATTTTTAATTTACTTTTAAGTTATCCAGTAATCTTGCTTTACATTTTGAAAGAGCTTAACAGTTTTCGAAAGGACTGTCAGTGTCCTTGAATCAGCAGTTTTAAAAGGTGAGAAAATCATCATTCGGATTTATTTTACACTGGAATCAGAAGCATGACTGACTTATGCAGGGTGTGACGGATGGCAGGATGAATTTCGACTCCAACCCAGACCTTCCGGTTTAACGTGCATTGCTCTAGGCTTGAGACTGCCTCTTATAACTGTAGCCCTGTATTTTCCAGAATCTCCTTTCCATTCAGGTTTAGTTCGAGGTTGCACCTTACTGTTCCTTGTTAGGAAAGGAAGAGCCTAGGTGCTTTTGGCTGACTGCACATGGCTTACCCAGTCTGAAAAATGAGCTTTTGAGTGGAAAAGCTCTCATCATCCCACAGGTATAGACAAGAGTCGGGGAGCGCTCTTGGCTTGTGCCACCTTCACCCCTTCTGCTGCAGTTACTGCCTGTCTGCTCTATTCTGTCTTCCACTGAAAAGACTTATGCTCACCCCTCAAGAACAAGCTGAAACACTGCCACAGCAGTGATGATTTCTCTGTTTGTTCTGGTAAGTGCTCTCTCTCTTGAGTTCCCGTGGTATCTCACATTTCCCTTATGGCCCTTATCACACACCGCTGTACATTGTAGTTATTTGTCTTTATTATATTTCTTCTTGGAAGATTATGGGGAGCTCCACAAGGGCAATGGTCATTGCTTGTTCATCTTGGTGAACAGGTAGCACTTAGCACAGTGTCACAAACCTGGAGGTTCTGTGGGATTCTTTTGGTATACAGGTGTTTGTGTGTGAAGTGAATGAGCTTAGGCATTGCTATACATCCAACTAGAGACTAAGTGATTGTAGATTATTTTAAAGTATATGGATGTTGTAGGGAATCATTATGTTGGTATCATTATTACTGGCTTGTGCATAACTAGGAAACATAATTGAGTGCTTTTAAGGCTCTGTCATTTAATGACTTTGCAGGGCACTTTGGAGAATGCTACCAGGAAGAACTGTGGAGGTGAGCACCTTCTACAGTCCTGATCAGATGGCTGCTTTGTGTTGTCTGTGTGTCCTGTTAGGCAAGGCTGTGGCACAACTGTCCTTCCCCTGCGAGTTTTGCCTTGGATTGCAGTAGTAGAAAGAACAATTTTGCAGATTGGATCTTTTTCTTACCTGATTTTGGAAGAATTTTGGAGTAGTAGAAATTTAATAGATAAGACTGGTTAATTTTGAATTTTGCATTTTTTGGTAAAGTTTTTTTTTTAGATGTTGATAAGTTTACCTTTCCCTCCATGTTCTCCCAATTTTGTGTACTGGTCTGGCTGAGAATCAGCATACTTTAAATAAACTCTTTCCTTTTACCTATCCTGCAAAATAACTTTGACCACAAGAGACACCAAAATAGATCAGTGTTGGAGAATGAGACTTTGATGTTGAACTTTCAAAATGCTTAAGATGTAAGTAGATCCAAGGAGACTGATTTGCTGTAGATATAAGAATAGGACAGGGTCTAAGGTGAGAGTGAGCACATAATAAATACTGAGAGGATAGTGACAAAATTTCAGTGGAAAGCTGGGGATTTAGTTCAGTGGTTCTGCTGCCTGCTTTACAAGTGCAAGGGCCCAGGTTCTATCCCGGTAATCACACACAACAATGCTGGGTGGGGAGACTCACACCCATCAGCAATTAGTACTAAATACTACAGTGCTGGGT
Organism: Petromus typicus; assembly: GCA_004026965.1. Lineage (NCBI taxonomy): Eukaryota > Metazoa > Chordata > Mammalia > Rodentia > Petromuridae > Petromus > Petromus typicus. The sequence goes on along the minus strand of PVIR01001607.1, from coordinate 17,597 downwards.
GTGGTGGCTCACACCTGTAATCCCAGCACTTGGAAGACAGAGGCAGTAAGATTGCTGTGAGTTTGAAGCTCACCTAGGCTACATAGTGAACTCAGGGCTAGCCTGAACTACAAGCAAAACCCTGTCTAAAAAAAAAAAAAAAAAAAAAAAAAATTCAGTGGAAGATTTACCAGAGCAAGTTCTCGAAATGCAGGTGACAGATGGCAGGATGAATTTCGACTCCAACCCAGACCTTTCGGTTTTATGTGCGTTGCTCTAGGTTTGAGACTGCCTCTTATAACTTGTAGCCCTGTATTTTTCAGAGTCTCTTTTCCATTCAGGTTGATGTGTGCAGTGGCCTGTCATCACTAACATTTCTGTTTTATTGTGCCCTGAAATCCTGTCATTTTGTGAGGTTCTATAGAGTTGGTGTGTAGCCTGGGCATCTGCATTTCTAGCGGACAGAGATCTGGATCTGAGGTGATAGTGTCCCAGCTTAATAAGGTAAATGAGGATCTGCTGAGACACCAAGGCCTATCTTTTGGCATTTCCTGCAGTTCTGAATGAGGTCTTAGGCTATAAGGCTGGGAGACTGGAGTCTAGCTAGAGGGATCTGTTCAAGGGCTCTGGAGTAAGCCTGAAAAATGATACAGTGAGGGGAATATAAGGTAGAACATTTCCTCAAAAGATAGAGCTAAATGAAACGGGTGCTTACCTTCTTTAAGCTGCTAAGACATCGCAGATAAATTTTCCTATGTAACCTACTGAACGGTTTTAAAAAGATAAGGTTTTCCATTCACAGTCCAATGGTTCAACAGTTGGACCTTATAGATACCCAAAAAAGTCTAAGATCAGAGATTAGTCTAGGGATTTAACTTGAAACTCTGAACCTTGGAAATGGCAGCCAGTGAACCAGCTTCCCCAAACTGTAGAATTTAGTGTGGATACATTGTGATATGACAACTTCATTGCATTAACAAATGCCCATATGGTTAATGGAGCACACTTCTGGCTGTGTCTGGGTTGGCCATGGAGACATGGCTGTAGGTACCATGGAGGCATGGCTGTGATTCCCTGTCCATCCTCCTCTGCTTCCTGGCCACTGGAAAGCTCTGCGCTTCCATACCTTTGTGCCATGGTGTTCCCCTCCTGGAGCCAGCTAGCTACCCATGAACTGGATCCCCTCAAACCATTAGCTCAATTAAATGTTTCCTCTTTTAAATTGTAAGTGTTGGGAATTGTGTTCCAATGTTAGGACATCTGACTAATACACATGTTTTGTGGGGATAGAGTCCATAGTCTTTAGTACATTTTCAGTTTTTCCTTAACTGGAGTTTAGGGTAAGATGATTTAGTTCTTGGCTTGCTCTCTTCTCTTTTTCCTTCTTAAAAAATCCTGAAAATGTTCCCATTTGTGATTTAAAAAAAAGAGTAGCCTAAAGAACAAAGAAGACCTAGCTCATAAGATGGAGTGAGGAGAAGCCCCTCCATCTGCTGGTGTGTGGGTGGGCACACCATCATTAATAACCAGGGGAGAGCGAACGGGAAGCTGTCTGAAGAATGTGATGAATTCTTCGGTTTCTTGTGGAACCATTTCACTGGTCTCAGCTGAAATACAAAGAGAGAGCTATTTTAACAGCAGAGAGGTGAATTGCTATCAAGTTTAGAGCTGAACAAAAAAAGCTGATGTGTGAAATAGGACCATGTGTGAATGGATTTCTCAAGTGTTTCATTAAAGATTTGTCAGAATGGTTATCCCTCTAACTATGCTATAGTTTTTGGCTTCTAAATCCTTTGTGGAATTAAAAATGCTCTTGGGAAGAGGAATTAAACAAGTCTTTTGTTTAGATTTCCATATATTGATTAATGGACCCAGCAGAGCATCCTGCTGTGAATTTGGTCTGCTGGTGGTAACCATCGCAGTGAGCAAAGCTTTTCTGAACTGGCACTTTTCACGCAGCCTGTAGGCTGTTATATTTGGTGTGACAATTTTTAAAAAGCTACAGAGCTAGAATGAAAATGGCCATTTCTAAATGGCCTATTGATTTGCAAAAGCCTTTTTGTGTCAAACTGAATGGTCTCATATCTGAGCTGAAGAAAAAGATGCAGGCCATTTTCAATTTATTATTGTGTCTTTGAGGCTTAGGTTGACATTTCAGTGATGATATTTACCGCCTGTTGAAAGGTCTGCTTACATCTCATACCTTGGTTGCATGCATAAAGATCTGGTTCTTCTCCTCACACTGTGAAAGATGTCTCCAGCTCCTCTTACGGTGTGAGTCACAGCCAGTGATTGTGCATCTGCAAGGCCTAATCATGACTCAAGCTCACCCATAAACTGGGGGACCACCTCCCCACCAACGCTCTCTACTGGACTAATTACAGAAGGCGCCACCAGGAATTGCTAGGTGGCAGTCTGTGCAGGGCTGATAGGGCCTCTGTTCATTTACTTCGTCATTGTTTTCAGGCTTTAGCCCTTCAGGAGAGTTGCAAAAGGTAATAAACCATGTCTGCTGTACCTGGGCAGCATGTGTTCTGTCGACTGATAGGGACTGTATCAGGGTGACTATTGCAAACATGTGAGGTCTGTGTTTACATGATGCTTTGTCTCCGTATCTGAGCTGATTTGATATGTACAGGTCCTGATTTGATTTCTTTTTAACATGTTGAAGCAGCTTTGGACTATGTCTTGCTTCCAAAAAGAATAATCATCTAAATACAGAAGTTAGTTGAAATATGTACTATTTGCTGGATATCTTCCCGTACAGGAAGTATCAAGGAGAAAGTAAGTTCCAAGAATCACAAATGCTTTTTGCTACAGAAACACAATGCGATTCATTTTGACAGAGAGGCTCTTCTTATCTTCAGGCAGTCTGCAGACCCAGGGGACAGCTGCCAGTGTCTAACCTCATTTTTAACGTATATTTTAACTCATCACGGCAGTGCTTCCCTTTTCTCTTCTTGAAGTGGCACAAACTTTAGTAAAAGGTGAAGAAGAGGTACTGAAAATAGATATCATCGGAAATGGACCAGTGATTCTTCTGGTCTCAGCCTTCTCAGAGTTTGAACACTGAGAATTTGCTTTGTGGAAGACAGGAAACCAGAGGTATTACAGAATTGAAGGTTGTGTACTTCTCTGACTCAGTGTCAGTTTTGATGATAAGGAATATGACGGCAAGAAGAAAAACTTTGACCCCAATTCTGTGTGTGAGACAGAACTTTCTAGCATGTTCTGGCTAACAGTTTACCTGTGGGGGTAGATGCCATGTTTAATGGGTTTTCACAATATAATATGCTGTGTAAAATCTCTCTTACTATTGTGTTCAGCAAATTGAACTCAAATGTGCCCGTGTACCTTTTATCTCTTCTGTAGCAAATTATATTTGTCAGAAATATTTCTTGAGTAGTCTGAGTATAGGAGTCTGAAAAACAGGATTCAATAGAACCTTTTTGTACTAAAATTGAGACACCACGTACCTTAGGAAAACATGTTATTTAAAACAATTTTGAGTATTTTCAAACTTTCCTCTATTTTCCCTCCTTCGCATTTTTTTCCCTAGCCATGGGCCCTGGCATAGAGGAAACAAACAAAATAAATCTTCTTTTCCCCTGTGTTTCCGACTCTTGAATTCTACCCTCCCTGAGCAGACACTCAAGTTTTCCTACAAAAGTATAGGATAGGCTTAAAGATGAATACAGAAAACCTTACCTCATAGATAACCCTGACAATGGAGTGAAAGTCTTTTTGTCTTTGAGAATGGTGCAGGGATTGCTGGAAATGGAGTAGCATTTGTAGGAATGAGTGACCTCTGAGTTACTGGGAAAGGGGAGACTTTGTTCCAAACAAAAATAATAGTGAAGTACTCATCTGCTTATAGATGGAACTGGCTGACTTTCACCTAGTCAACAAATTGGCACCATGGTTTTGGGGAATGTTCTTCCATTGGGCCTGCTTGTCTCTGTTTAGAGTAACTTCATCAAGCTGTTACCATGTTACCTCCATTGAGAAGAATGTGATTTTGAAAGTCTTCATAGCTGAGGAGCATTCACCCTTATGTTTATATCCTTAAAAGTCATTTGTTTAGGGATCGATTTAGTAGTCTTGGACCTGCTTTTTAAATTGATTGAACATATGTAAGATAAAATGATTTGCTTATTGGAAATAAGAACCTACATCCTCTTCCCTTACTTGAGAGAACAGAGTCGGAATCACCTTTCTTATTCCCTGGCATTGAGTCCTGAACCTGAAATCCACCTCACTTTTGTAACTGCTGTTTTCTGGGTTTGAACTTTTAAACTTGGAATTTGTGAGTCTCCCTGGAAGTACTTCCCAAATCCATGGAAGTATACTACCGAATCCTTATAGTGCTTCTAAGGTCAGGGACAACACAGAGACTGATGTTTCTTCGCTTAACTGAAGATGGGCATTCAAAAAGTTTGCCAAAGATCTCATGTTTACAAGTAACATAATGTGAAATGCAAATGTTTTAAAAAGAGAAAGGGAACCAGGTGGTTGTCCCAGTGTTTCTGAAGGATTTTGAGAAGAATAAGGTTATAATTTAAGAACATGACTGAGGATGTCCGAGAGGTAGACAAATTCCACCAGGAAGTTTAATGAACAGTGTTGCTGTTGACCTAACATTTGCCAAAGGTGTCTGTAAAACAAGAATTTTGATACTCAGCAGGTATGTATCTATCGAATGTCATGTCAAGTGACGGGCAGATTCGCACCCTAGTGACAGTTCTGATCCCCAGAATCCTAACTTAGCAAGATAGATCAGAACAAGACACAACTTTTGTTCTCTAGGCACACTGTATTAGAAAAGTTTAAAAAAAGTCTTCGTGAACTATGTTGAGTGACTGTTAGAAAGACAGGGCAGGTTTTTTTTTAGGTTTTTTGAGACAGGGTCTCGCTTTTGTGGTTCAGGCTGGCCCTGAGCTCAGCCTCAAACTCACATCACAATCCTCCTGCCTCTGCCTCCCGAGTGCTGGGATTACAGGCGTGAGCCACCACGCCCGGCACTGTGGTATGTGGTACTGGTTGCTGCTGGGTGTGGGTCTTCACACCCAGTATTGTTATGTGGTTACCAGGGAATCGAACCCAGGCCCTTGCGCCTGCAAGACAGGCGCCGGAACCACTGAGCTAACTCCCTGGCCCCAGACAGGGCAGTTTTGACAGGCCAAGTGCTCTGTGATCCTCATCGGCATTGGAGACCCTAGGAGCATCTTGTACAGGTGAGGACTGTAAGATGGTGAATCACATTGCTTCCTGCTGGTTGTCACACTGATCTCTTCTCTTAGCTTAGTGTTGTTGTCTTCTGTTCCTTCTGGGGTTGCCATGGCCATCTGTGACTCTACCTTTGTCCTACTGTGGCAAAGGCCTTGGAACTTGCCTCCTGCTCAGCTAGTGATGAGCATGTTCATACAAGTCCCTGCTGATGAGCAGGTGCCACAGTAGTAGGCAGCTGTCCCTGGGGTGTTCCATCTGGCTCAGGCACTATGGCCACAGGGAGTATTTCTCTGGCCTCCTCCAAGCCCTGGTAGGTGACTTAGATGCAGAGATAGTCACACCCTTGCCAGGGATTGCATGACATTTCTCCTACAGCCCTGGAAAGCTCACTTCTTACCCACTAATGGGACCGACAGTCTGTCCATGGTTACAATTCTGTGGGTCAAGACCCTCCTCTTCAGTAGTGTAGGATAAAAGAGGCCTCGTCCTTAGGAGAGATGCCTAGCAGCTAACAATTTTGCACTACATGCCACCTAGGTGCTAAGCACCTCTTCTCAGTGCTCTGTATTTCATCAGTGAATCTTAATGGAAATCCCATGGACCCAGATACACTATCATTAGCTTTAGTTACAAGTGGGGAAGACAGAGACACCCAGTTCAGTAATTTGTTGGTTACCATCTCAGGGCTGGTGTGAGCAGGAAAATGCACGTGGCCATGTGAAAGGTTTCCTCTTAAGCACCCACACTTCTTACAGGAAGTGCAAGGAAGTTTAGGTGGATAATGTGGATTCTGCTGGGTGTTTCAGGTGACTGAGTTTAATCCTTTGTGAGTTTTCTGAAGCTATAGACAAGATACTCAAAGAAAGAGACTTCTCTAGCTCAGTGTGTTGTGCACATCTCAGTATTCTGGGACTTCTGACTCTCTGCTTCCAACCCCATTGAATTTGGGTGTCAAGTTCTCTTGGGTCCATTTCCTTTTTCTTGGAACAGGTTTTCTTTGATATCTCCATCTACCCATCTTCTCTTCCTTCTTCCTTTTGCTTAAATAAGATTAGCCTACTTCCTCTTAGAGGGAGGCTGTGTGTTCCCAGAAGCCCCAGGGACTGATTGGCAGGGGATAATGCCAGTTCATAGTGCTTCCCTGAGGGCTGGAATGTCTTTCTATTTCTGCAGAATCACAAATGGTATTGTTCTTCAGCAGAAATAAGGACACAAGATTTTTTGGTTTTGGTACTAGGGATCACACAAGATGAACATTTGGTATACCTTTGATGTGATGCTGCTCTTCTGACTGCTTTACCCATTCTGGTTTGAGTCAGTGTCTTGGCCATCAGGTGAAATGAGGAATGCAATATGAATTTTAGTATCTAAAGTCACAACTTGTTTTTACTCCAAGCTCATTCAGGGCCCCTGAGGAACTTCTTTCCCTCCTTTGTTTTGATGTATTAAAGTTCTTCAACTGAATCCCACTTACTGATCTTGGCAAATGTGGGTTTTAAAGTTGAGAAAATAAATGGTGCTGGGTTTTTGCTGTGCAATTGGCTGAATTCTGTCCAACCTGTACATGAACGGAATTACATCAAGTTACAGCCTTTTAACCCAAATCACTTCGTCTTTAAAAATATAAAAGCAGTTGATCAGTTCGGTTCATTTGGTGTGTGCCATATGTAAGACTTCATTGTGAATGAAGATGGTGGTAAAGTTACAGTCTGGCTTTCTCTGCCTTCAAGACTAAAGGGGCCAAAGGAGTTAGCAGGTTTCGGCCACTTACCTATAGCGTACAGTTAGTGTAGTTTCCTGCTATTTTGAAAACTGAATTTTGCTACTTGGTTACATCTGTCTTTAGAAGGGATCCAATTCTTGAATGCATTAGATAACTCTTCATATAGAGAGGCATTTCCAAGCCCCCTGCCCAGGTTAGGATACTCTGAGCAGTGAAATTCCTTTGGTGTCTTGAAGTATCTTGCTAAGAGAACAGTGTTTCTCCAATTCATTGGGTTTTCTGATTGACTGAGAGAGAATGGTAGGTATCCCAGGAATTTCTGAATGCTATTTTAAAATCAGACAAATGAAAACAAAGACTTTGTATGTTAGGCACAGGGCTGTATATAATACATTTAAAAATTCAAAAGGCATATAAAATTCTGACACCCTTGTTTTATACTATGCTCCTTTATATTGAGAAAATTGCTGAAATACATAAAATAAGTTTCACTCAATAAATATTTGAGAGAGATGTGTTTGTGAAGTATAACTTGAGACACAAGCTCTCTTCCTAATATTTCAGAAATTTTTGGTACAAGCATTCAGTTTTGATAGCTAACCTATAAATGTATTTCTCTCCATGCATGTTGTACATGAGAGTACATTGTTATAGGGTTTAATGCTTTATTTTCATTTTAAAAATAATTCGAGGGGGGCCGGGGAGTTAGCTCAGTGCCTGTGCCTGTCTTGCAAACGCAAGGACCCGGGTTCGATTCCCCGGTAACCACATAACAATACTGGGTGTGGAGACCCACACCCAGCAGCAACCAGTACCACATACCACAGTGCCGGGCGTGGTGGCTCACGCCTGTAATCTCAGCACTCGGGAGGCAGAGGCAGGAGGATTGTGATGTGAGTTTGAGGCTGAGCTCAGGGCCAGCCTGAACCACAAA
>PVIR01001606.1:0-119059 GCA_004026965.1 Petromus typicus | reverse complement strand
TGGCTGCTATCAAGAAATCAACCAAGAACAAATTCTGGCAGAGCTATGAGGAGAAAGGCATACTTCTCCACTGTTGGTGGAAATGTATGCTGGTACAACCACTGTGGAAATCAGTATGGAGATTCCTCAAAAAATTAGAATTAGACACATTTGATCCTGCTATTTCTCTGCTGAGTCTATCCTGAAAGGATCAAAAGCATCATAGCACAGTGACATATGCTTACTCATGTTTATAGCAGATCAGTTTGTAATAGCCAAATGCTCATCAACTGGTAATTGGATAAAACAGATATGATTTTAAAAAAATAAAACAGAGTGTTACTCAGCAATCAAGAAGGATTAATTAGAGAGACACTTATAGCTAAATGGAGGCATCTTGAGGATATACTCATAGTGAAATAAATAGTATACATGTATAAACACCATATCATTTATCCAGTGGGAAAAACTGTCAGTGTAAATGAGGTCCAAAAATATATAATAGGTATTGTGAAACAGGAAGAAAATCTTCAAAGAGGAAGGGGAACTGGGGGTCCTCAGGGGAAAACAAAAAGGAGAAAGAAAAACTATGAAAGTAGAAATTAAAAGAAAGCTTATGTATATGGGAGTTGGAGGGGTAATAGAAGTTAATGGAACTAAAAAAAATAAGAATCAAGATATGTCATGTACAAATACAAATTCTCAGTGATGGATGTGATCATAATGTATACTTAAAATATACCAATAAACTCAATTAAAATATTTAAAAAAACATTTCTGTAAAGTAATAAATAATTCAATGGAAAACAATATCCTCCACAATAGCATCAAGAAAAATTAAATTTAACCTAATCAAGGAAAAGAATGACTTCTACTTTGAAAACTCTTAATACTCTGAAAAAGCAGATAAAAAAAAGTCTCCAATATGAGAAAGATATCTCTTGTTCTTGGATGCCAGTATAGTCAGATGTCCATACCTCTAAACATGACATATGGATTTGATGCAATCTGAATCAAAACAAAATTCCTCACAGAATTAGAGAAATCAACTGTAAAATTTATACTGATCTGGAAGAGAACCAGAAAAGCAACAGTAATCCTTAAAAACAAACAAGGCAGGAGACATCACAATTCCAGATTTCAGGTTATATTACAAAACTACAGTGATAAATACAGCACAGTACTGGCTCAAAAATAGATGAGTGGGTCAGTAGAATAGTACAGAGGATTCACAAATAAACTCAAGTACATTCAGATAACTTATCTTTAATAAAGGATGAGGGCCGGGGAGTTAGCTCAGTGATTCCAGCGTCTGTCCTACAAGCACAAGGGCCCTGGCTTGATCCCCAGTAACCACATACCATACTGGGCGTGGAGACTCACGCCCAGCAGCAACAAGTACCACATACCACAGTGCCGGGCGTGGTGGCTCACGCCTGTAATCCAAACACTTGGGAGGCAGAGGCAGGAGGATTGCTGTGATGTGAGTTGGAGGCTGAGCTCAGGGCCAACCTGAACCACAAAGCGAGACCCTGTTTTAAAAAACCTAAAAAAAAAAAAAAAAAAAAATCATGTGGAATAAAGGATGAGAAAAACATACACCAGAGAAAAGATGGTCTTTTTAATTGTGCTGAGAAAATTGGCTATCTTCATGCAGAAGATTAAATCTAAACCCATATATCTAACATTATAATAAGCAAAAATAAAAATACCTCAAAAGTCTAAATGTAAAACAGAAACATGATCTCCTGGCAGATAAAATAGATATTTAAATTTTGAAGTGAGGTGTAGGCAAAAATTTTAGAGCAGAACCCCAACTACACAAGAAAAAACATCAAGAATCAACAAATGAGAGATAATGTCAAATTAAAAAGTTTTGGCACAGCAAAGAAAACAACTAATAGAGCGAAGAGACAATCTATACATTGGGAAAAGATTTTGCCAGTTATTCCTTGGATAGAGTACTGATATCTAAAATATACAAAAAAATCCCCAAGAAATTAGACTCCAAACAATAAAAGACCCAGTCAAAAATGGACAACTGAAATGAACAGAGACTTCTCAGAAGTACACATGGTGAATAAGTATGTGAAAAAAATATTCAGCACCATGGCTGTTAGAGAAATGCAAATTAAAGAACACTGCAATTCCATCTTACTCCAGAAAGAATCGCAGTCATCAAGAAATCAAATAACAACTGCTGGTAAGGTTGTGGAGAAGAAGGAACCTTCTACATTATTGGTGAGAATGTATATGCATATAACTATTGTTGAGGTCAATGTGGAGATTTCTCAAAAAACTAAACATAGAATTTGCATTTGATCCAACTATTTTTCTTCTAGGTATCTTTCTGAAAGAGTTAAAGATATCATATCACAGTGATAGATACATATTTATGTTTATAAAAGCACAGTTCATAATAGATAAATCTTAGTAGTGACCCAATGTGTTCAGTATCTGATGAGTAGACAAACAAAATGGAGTACTACTGTACCATACTGAAGACTAAATTTGTAGGAAAATAGATGCACCTTGAGACTGTGATATTGAGTAAAATAAATAAGCTTAACGCTCATATGTTTCTTTTATATGACAAACCACAAATATATAAAAGAGCAAAATTAAGGATAAATAATAGGAATCAGGGAGATATCTCTTTTGCAAATGAGAAGAGATGTAAAAGATGGAGAGGAGAAGGAGGATGCAGAGAGGAACCACATGAAAAAGAAATTAAACTGTGTTAAGTACATGTACTAACTTTCTACAATGAATGTAATTATTATGTACTTCAAACATGTACTAATAAAAGTAAAAGTTGGAGAACTTTTTGTATTCCATTCCCAGAAATCTGTCTAACTTTCATGCTTTAATTTTCATGCCACTCCTCCTCTCTAACACTTGGAGTATTTGGGTTCTTTTTAGCTGTTGCTTAGAACAATGCCTACACATAGTTGCTGCCCACAGAATATGTATTAAATAAATGAAGGAGTGAATAAACAAGCAGAAATGGAACTAGGTTGGTCATATGTTGCTGATGCAATGTGGAACTCATGGTTCAATGTGGGGTTTATAGAAACTACATGGTGACTATTGTGTGACATTAGCCAAAAACCTGGGGCTCAAGGAAACAAAGTTATACCGTGAGGTGTAGGCCCTGATAGTATTGCAAAGGGACCTTAACAGCTGGGAAAGAAGAAATACTGTACTTCAGTATCTTCAATTCAGTAAAGATTTATGAAATACATGTTGGCCAAAATGGATTTTAATTTGTTTATGAAGTCAGAAAAAAGGAGAGTGTGTGCACAGGGGAAAGTGGTATTTCTGGCCAACTGAAAGGACTCTGATCTCCTTGGCAAGGGCATCTGTAATGAAGATGGGTGAAAGAAGTGGAATTATTTGAGTTTCATCTGTTGGCAAGACCATTTTCAGAATACACGTGGTGCCCTTACAAATCTAGTGATTCCACTGAACTTTCAGATAAAATAGATTTGACCTCCCTAGTGAGTTGGGCTTGAGGAAGACAGTAATTGGAAGAACTTTCTTAAGTTTGGAAGAACTTTCTTAAGTTTTGGGGCCAGACATGTATCATTTCATGTTAATAAATTGACACTGTATTTTTTTTTTTTTAGCAAGTCTCATGATGCTTAGTAATATGATTCCACATCTAAGAAAACAATCTATCCTGCTGTGCTAGAAATCTGAATCAAAGAATCTGAACCTCAAAGACTGAAGGGTCAGTCCTTGGAGGGTAATAAATTCATCAACGGAATGGTTTCACTTGGAGATCAGAGATCACCAGTCTGTTTCTTTGTGTTTGCTAGGTTTCTAGATGTTTCCCTTGTGTAGAACAACTGATTTTTGGCATTCGTCTTCTCAGCCTCTATTATTACTTATGGGCTAATGTTTATTTAAAGATTTTAGGTCTCTTGGCTTTAGGTGTCATCTAGTAAATCTATTTAGGATAGTTAGTGAAGCTGTAAAGTATTCAGGTCTTTGATCAACTACTTTCCTCAATCAAATTGACCTTCATCAACTATTTTAATTTGTTCTTTGACAACTTTATGTTCATATTCCTAATTTCTTTATCTGATGCAAAACCACAGTCAAAATGTCATCTGGTGGGTATAATAACTGGAAAGTGATTTAGCTGTCACTTAAAATTAGTAATGTCCATGAGAATTGTGGCTCCTGATTCTATTCCTTTCTTCTCCTTAAATCAACCTCATAAAGGAGGTTTTTTCATCCTTTACAGTTGCACACTTGAGGATTTTATTTCTACATTATTGAGGATGTTATTTCTACATACCAAGCCATGGTTAAGACATCTTGCTGCATGGCCAAGGCAGGGAAAACAGGAAGACTGTTGTGTGGGTGATGAGAAGTCAGCAGTGCACTCTGTAGACTCCTCAGGCAGGAGAGGCAAAGGCCTTGCCCATTCAGCTGAATGGGAGAGCTAAGCATTCAAAGGTTGTAACTACTATTTTGGGATTTCTTAACACTTGACTTCATCTATAAAGCTACACAGGAGAAAGATTGAAGCTGTTACTATGTCTGTGCAAACAGGGCTTTTTGTTATTGTTGTCATTATTTTATTTGGTTTAATTTTTTTTTTCAGATGAGATGTCACTATGTAGTTCAGATTGGCTTTGAACTTGCTATATAGTCTAGGCTGGCCTAGAACTCACAGTGATCCTCCTGCCTCAATCTCCTGAGTGAGTGCTAGGGTCACATGTGCCCCTACACCTGGCATACATACAATTTTCAAGCAGATATACTAAAATTTTAATAGTCTCTTTAGAAAACAGTTATGTAGAGTATCATTTGAAATACTTTCATCAGCAAGTAACACAATGCTCAAGAAATTGTGGCTTAAATAATAAAAGCATAAGTATATCACACAACAATGAATTCCATTTTTATTTCAGTGAACTGCTAAAGTTTTGAATTCCAAACAGAAAGGAAGCAAAAAAGCTTTCTTCTCCTGAGGCTCTATTTCCTTATTAGTACAAAAAAGAATTCTGGAGGCTCATCATGTCTCACTAGATAGAGTTTACATCTCACACCAAGGTCCATTTCTGGCAAAAAGGGAAGGAATTATCACAGTGACTAGGTAATCCTGAAGCTGAGTAGGAACTTGATGCTTTCCAGGAAGTGATGAGAGTTCTCCCTTTTGTTTGAGTAATATGGAGTTTACGAGCTTGGGGAGTGGAAGTGAAATGCTTTCCACAAACATATTTGGATGAACAGTGTGAAAAGATTTAAAAAGCATATGGTTAAATTTGTAAGAGCAGGGAATTCTCAGGGGGACAGGAGGAGGTGGGCAGTTTTAATAGTGGAGTGGGCAAGTTTCAAGGTAGAAGCCAAGCATCACTTTACCAGTTTCTAGGAAATTGCTGTCATATCTCCTGATTAGCCTGCATTTGGGATATAGAATATATCGAAACTTCTACCTCCATGAGCCACACAGCAAAACTCATGTCTTGTCACTGATGACTGCCCCTAGCTGGCCTGCAGTCCACCATATTTGAACCTTTCAGTGTGGTCACTGCCTCTTGTTCCCTGTTATGTTACTGAAGTGTGGACTGCCAACTTCCAGACATCTCTTGACTCTGTCTGGGTTGGCATCTGTACACAAGTGCAATGACTAGAGAGCACCAGGCTGAAACCAGTTCTGGAGAGTTACACTGGACCCTCAAAAGGCACTTTGAGTTTGACAGGAGGAACGAGCAATCTTATTTCCTGTAAGATCATGAAAATCATGGTTATTAGGTAAGCTGGGAAAAGCACAAAATCACACAGGTATAAAGAATACTGTTCATCTCACGTGGTTGAAAGCACAGACCTACTAGATGGAGAAGGTGTGCTTCAAAGGCAGAGAGATGTCAGAAAGGAAAAGAGAGGGAAGGCATGGCCAACTTGTAAAAGTTTGGATCAGTTTTCTGTTCTTCAGAAGTATGTGTCAACAACACCTTTAAAATAAAGGTGTCAGTGTGAAGATCCAATGAGTTTTTTTTCTTTTTTCTTTTTTTTTGCATAAAACATTTTAATTATTAACAAAGTAACTCATGGTTGGTATAATTTGGAATAATTTTTTCTGAATCTGGAGCCATTTCTGAAGGAGCTAAATAAAACTGTAGCAGTTGACTGAAATATGCTGTATGAAAAATGTAATACCAGATAGAAGGAATCATGGCTATTATCCTGGTGGAAAAAGCATTATTTATTGAGTATTAGACTTGCAGTATGAGTATTGTACAATCGTTATCTCATTTAGTTCTTACCATCACCTCCTGAAGCAGGGACTTTCATTGTCTCCTTTTGACAGACCAAGAAGAGGGTAACTTAAAAAGCTTATATAGTAAGTGGAAAAGTCAGGATGCAGACCTAAGCTGTCTAAATTTAAAACCTGCATTCCTAACCTCTACAGCAAGCTGTCAGCCAAAATTAAAAACCCACAAGTGATACAGGAAATAGTAATTCTGATTAGATATACTCAATATTAGAGTTTGTCCAGAGATAAGATGGTGATGCAGATTTAGAAATATATGTGATGGATTCTTTCTATTGTAAGTGAAAGATTTCTAGCCAAAAGCATCCAACAAAAAAGGGATGACACTGACTCATCTGGTTATCTGAATAATGATTCCCAAAGTTGTCTACACTTGTGCTTATGTTACTGGACATGGCAGAAAGGGCTTTACACACAAATTTCATGGAATCTTGAGAGAGGAAGATTATCCTAATTACCTGGATTGACACAATGCTAAGTGCAGGGTCTTTATAGGGGAAAGAATATTGACTACAGACGTAGTAGATGTGGGGATGAAGCAGGAGGCGGAGTGATGTGAAAAGGGAGCTGTGAGTCACGTGGTACAAGTGGCCACGAGAGCTAGACAAGGGCAGGAAATGGATTTTTGCCTACAGAAGCAACACAGTTCTGCCAACATCCTGATTTTAGGCTTCTGGATTCTAGAGCTTTAAGAATAAATTTGTGTTGTTTCAAATCACTTAGATGTTGGCAATTTGTTACTGTAGCTATAGGAAACTAATACAACTCCTGTACTTGAACAGTGCAGGCCAGAACCTGTTTCAGGCTTGGAGGGGCCCAGTGCTCTAATAGAGTAGCTTGAAATTGTCCTTTGTCAGATATCAGCTCTATTTCCTTCTGCAGTGGCTAGATTTGCAATTAGGCTTTCCCTTAGTGGTGGCCAACATGGCTTGTACCTCACAGCTTTATCAATCATTGTAGAGCAAGCAGAGACTGGCCATAATATCTACATGTGTCCCAGGGTTGACCTGTACAGGACTGGCTTGTAGCCCGCACCTTGAAGCACCCTTGTGATTCTGAGTGATCATCCCTGTGTCACTGATTACACCTTGGTGGGAAGGGAGATAGACCCATTGAACCTCAAGGACTCTTGAGGAGGAGGGAAGCTTCACAAGCTTGGCAAAACAACTGAAGTCTGTGACAGGAAGACAGAAGGCCAAGGTGCTGGGACAGAGACAGACTGATTCTAGGGATAGTCAGAGAAACAAACATGGAGGCACCTCCCTGATCAGCAGAGACAGAAAAAGCAAAGCTGATAAAGAAAATCCTTTCCTGGAAACAGTGATATGATGGGGAAAGCCAGTGTCAGAAGGACAGAAGGATGAAGAGGAAGGACCACATGCTTATGGGCTGGGAGAAAGAGGAGAGCCACGACATGATCCTCAGGGTCGTGGGCAAGTTAATGACACTGATGGCCCTTGACTCTGCTGTTGGAGCCATCTTGAGAAAGGGTCCTGCAGAATAGTTTGCACCCTGGATGCCCTGGGAGTCTCCAAAGACTCCTGGAGTCCTGCAGAGAGCTCCGGCCTCTGTATGCCTTCATTTGGGGCTGAGGTTGAGTAGTGTTCACAGTCTAGGGTCTGACCTTCCTCCTTGGCATTTGTCTTAGGAAATGAGTAAGGATGCTGATGACATTGGCAGTACTGTGAGAGCAGACCTGCAGCCAGACCCTGTAGAGCACAGCACCCCTTCTCATTGTGGCTTGCAGAGGGATCCTCTGGCATGTTTCATTTTTGCTACAAGTTAGGGTGCTTCTTTTCTGTCACTATCATTGGACAGGACAAACACTTTAGTCCTTAGTTCTAAAGCCAACCTGAGTTTTCCTATACCTTCAAAAGCATGTCTGGTCACATCAGCCTTTGGGTTGAGCTATCAATGACTCAAGTTCTCTGAGCATCTAGGGCAGATCCTAACAGCTTACATGGCACTGTGCCAAGGTCCTATTAACTCTACCCTCCTCATTAGTTTCTGTCACTTCACTTACCCACAGAAGCTGCTCAGACCTCCTTACTTGTTCATTTTATTATTATCTGCTCGACTCCTCACTGTTAACTAACCTTTGTGAGGTAAGGAATATTTGTTGTGTTTATTGTCATGTCCTCAGCATCTGGAGAATCCTCTGCCCTGTATTAGGTGTTCAGTGAATACTGGTTGAATCGAGGTGCTGGATGAACTCATGCATGTGTGCACACATTTCACTGATGATTACTGAATGAGTACAAAGCTAATGAACTCAATGCTGCAGTCAGCAAGACAAGCTTGATCTAGGCTCCTGGACTGCTAAGTGAGGAGAGATTGGCAGACAGGCCAACAATGGCAATCCCCTGTGATAATTCCTTAGGGGTAGTATAAAGCCAAGAGTATTAAGAGGGCTTAGGGAGAGTGGGGCACACCAGGGCTGAGATGTCTTTCTGCTTCAGTACCTATGACCCAACACATAATTACTACCTCATTGTTTATTTCCCATTAGATTATTCTTGTGTATATGCAATGTTTTTAGCCAGTGCACTCTAAGTCCTGTAGGTTTTCCTGCTCCCATGTGGAATTCTAACCACTGGATTGTTAAATTCCCCAATTCTGGTGTCCATGGTGGAAAATTACAGTTTCTTTTCCATGCCTATGGGAGACAGAAAGCCACAGAATGTTGCAGTCTCTTGATAGTAAGTGAAAGCTGAAGAGAGGATGGCAAGGAGGCTACAAGCCCATGCCACACAGTGGGCTCACGTAAGGTGGCAGTGAGCTAGCGTATTTCCTACTTGACCTACTTGGCATGTCTCAATGCCTTTTAAAATTTTTTTTAACTTTTTAATTCAAGTCTTTATTGGTACATTATGAATACACATCATCATTGCATTCAACATTGAGAGTATGTACCGGAACATGACATGACTTGATTCTCATTTTTCCCCTTCCCCCACCCACCCTGCAATCCCCACCTGCTATACACATAAGTCTTGTTTCCTTTTTAAAATTACTATCGCATTCTTTCCCCCCTTGTTATTTACCCCTACACTCTTTTCTTTTCTTTTTTTTTTTTACTTTTTTTAAAATTATCTTTATTGGTACATTAAATATACACATCATGATTGCACTCCATAATGGGGATTTGTACCAGTATAAGACACAACTTAATTCTCATTTTTTCCCATAGCCCCACCCACCCTACCACCCCCCCATATATATAAAATTTGTTTCCTTACTTTTTTGTTACAATCTCAACACTCTCTCTTTTCTTTTAAATATTTTCTATTTCACAATATCTACTATATATTCTAGAACTCATTTACATCTTCATTTTCTCATACCAGAGAAAAGATACAAAATTTACACATCTGTGACCTGTTTATTTCACTTATGAAGATGTCCTGAAGATACATCCATTTGAGTATGAATGACTCAGTCTTATAACTTTTAATGACAGAATAATACTCCATTCTGTAAAGGAGCCACATCTTCTTTATCTAGTCTCCTGTTGATGGACATTTTGATTGTTTCCAAGATTTAGCTATTACAAACTAAGCTGCTATAAACATGGGTGCACATATGTCATTGTGATGTGAATCTTTTAATTCTTTTGTGTATATACCTACCAATCCCCTTTCCAACTCCTTTCCCTCTCTCCAACTCTAAATCCCTTTCTCCTATTTTACTTATTATTGTTATTTTTAGTTCATGTTTATAACATATAGTTTTTATATTCCTTGTGTGTGTATGACACAACTTAGGTACATGATGACAGATTTTTGATCTTTTTACTTTCCCTCTTTCTTTTTATTAAAGGAATACAAATTAAAATAATGCTAAGATTTCATCTTACACCTCTTTCCCTCAGTCTCCTGAACCCCTACCCTTTTCCAGAACATTTTTCTCCCCGTTTCCTTCTATCATCATTTATTTTGTTCCTTATTTACATCTTGCCTTATTCAGGTGATAGATACAATGCACTCTTGACTTGTGAACTCATTTTGTTCCTGAAGGATGGTTGCAACTCGGTTGATCAATAGAAAACTCAGGTTCCTCTACACCATCTTCAAAGTCTCTCTTCTGTTTATAGGCAGATCTCAGTGTCCTTAGAGAGACTCTGACCCAGTATATCTCAATTAATGCCACACAGGAAAGGATGTTAGAATGTTCCTTTCAGAACTCTTTAAGGCTTAAATATGTATCTGAGACCATCTGAAGCACAAGCAGCTGGCTTTCAGTTAGTATCATGAGAATTTATTTGTAAAGCTAAAATTCCTGTCATAACCTAAGTTGTTCTTATATTAGGCCAGTTATAACCTGAGGTCCACTGTGCCATATGGTATTTAAAGTTGTGTGTCTGACTTATTTCACTTAACATATTTTGCAGGTGTATCTATTTTCTTATCCATGTCTTGATTTTGTCCATTTTTATAGTTGAGTTGTATTGTGCTGTGTGTAGATAGCACATTTTCTGTTTGTGGAAATTCAGTCTGCTTCCAGGATTTAGCTACTAAAAATTAGCTGCTATAAACACTAGTGTGCTTGTATTGCTGTAATGTGATGATTTAACTCTTTTGGGAAGATACTTGGAAGAAGAAAGCTGGATCAAATATAATTTTAAATTTTATTTCTTTGAAAAATCTCCATACCAATTTACACAGTAGTTGTATTAGTTGATGTTCCTACCAAAAGGATTCCTTTTTCACTACAACATCTGTATTTGTTATTGTTTGATTTTTCAATGATTACTGTTCTTTCTGACGTAAGATAAAATCTTAGCATTATTTTAATTTGCATTTCATTAATATCTAGAGATGTTGAACATTTTTCATGTTTATTGTCCACCTGTACCTCTGAGAAGTGTCTATTTATTTCACTTGTACATTTTTTTTGTTAGGTGTTTATTTTGGATGACCTAACTTTTTTGGATATTCTAATTTTTTGGATGTTCTTCATATGTTCTAGATATTAGTCCTCTCTGAAGAACAGCTGCCTAAAAATATTCTCATTGTGTAGGTTGTCTCTTCACTCTACATCTTGTTTCCTTTGTTGTCCAGAAACCTTTTACTTTGACATAACCCCATTTGTAAATTCATACCTTATTCATTGTAAATTTGGAATTCTATCCAGAAAGTTTTGCCTACACCAGTTACTTCCAATGTTTCATTTGATTCACATGTTTATAATGCAAATACCATGCTGATTTTATCACTGTTTATGTAGTAAAACTTGAAGTCACGTTTTCTGATGCTTTGATTTTCTTGCCATTATTCTTTTGCTATTCTGAGTATCTTTATTTTCATATAAATTTTAGTATTATTTTCTCCAGTTCTGTGAACATTGCTATTGGGATTTTGATTGGGGTTGAGTGTCAAGATCACTTTTGGAAGATGGCCATTTAGATAATATTGATTCTTCTTATCCAGGAAATGGGGGTATCTTTCTATTTTTTTTAATGTCCTCTTCAGTCTCCTTTTTCAAAGTACTTAGATTTTTTTGAAAAGGGCTTTCATTTCCTTGGTTAGGTTAGTTCCCATAATTTAATTTTTTTCTTGATGCTACTCTGAGTGGTGTTGTTTTCCTGACTTATTTCTCATTGAATTAATTATCGTTATACATAAATACTGTGTATTTTTGTTTGTTGATTTTGTAACCTATAATTGCTGAAACTGCTTGTTAATTCTAACAGTTTTCTAGTGGAATTATTTGGCTTCTTTTTGTATAATACCATATCATTTGCAAATAATGATCACTTCACTTCTTATTTTCTTATGTGTATCCCTTTTACTTTTTTACTCTTGCCTGATTTGTCTGGCTAATGTTGCAAGTATTATGTTGAACAGAACTGGAGTTAGTGGAGTTAGTGGGTATCCTTGTTTTGTTCCTGGTTTTAGAAGGAAAGCTTTCAGTCTTTCCCCCATTTGATGTGATATTAGGCATTGTTTTGTCACAAATGACTTTTATTTGGTTCAGATAAAGACCTTCTATACCTATTTTATTTCAGGTTTTTTATAATGTAGTGTTGGATTTTGTCAAAAGGTTTTTCCACATCGATTGATAGAATTGTGTGGTTTTTGCTCTTGCTTTTGTTGATATGTTGTATTACATTTATTCATTTGCATATGTTAAACCATACTTGCAACCTGGGATGAAGCTTACTTAATCGTGATGCATGTTCTGCTTTATTTCTAATTGTATTGATGTGAGTTTTTTCTGTTTCTTTTGGTAAGTTTGGCTAAGTACTTACCTCTTGTTTATTTCAAATAGTGGGCTCTTTATTTTGTTGATTCTTTGTATCGTTATTTTAGTCTGAATTTCATTAAGTTCTTATTTTTATCCTTTTCTCTCTCTCCTACCCTCTCTTATATAAACCTTCTCTTTTTTCTGTTCTATTTCTTTTGCTCTTTCGTGTTTATAAACATCATTATTCAGAACATTTCGGTGTGTACCTGGATATTTCTAGTTATTTTGCCTTTGATATCTAGTAGTTTATTCTTTCACATTGCTGTGCACTATTAGGTTACAGGTGTTTGTGGTTTTTTTTTTTTTTGAGACAGAATCTTGCTGTGTAGTTCAGGCTGGCCCTGAACTCACTGTGTAGCCCAGGTGAGCTTCAAACTGACAGCAGTCCTGTGTCTGCCTCCTGAGTGCTGGGATTACAGGCATGAGCCACCATGCTTGGCTAGGTTATTTATTTTAAATTTAGAACACTGTTACCAGGTTTGTGATAGCTATAAACATTTTTATACATGTATTTTTGTGGATGAAGCATTCATTTCATATATATATATATATATATATATATATATATATATATATATAAAACAAGAAATGGAATTGCTAAACTATTTTTGTTTTAATAAATATTATAAGCATTTTTCCTTAGTGGTAATATTAATTTACATTCCCATATGCAGTGACTGAAAGTTCCAGTTCTTCTGTATCTTCAGTACTACTCAGTGTGTCCAATCCTTTTATTTTTAATTACTTTAGCATCTCAGTACTGAATTACATTGCATTTCCTTAATGACTCATGTTTTTGGAACATTTCTAATGCTTATTTAACCTTGTATCCTACCTTTTTGTGCTGAGGGCCAAACTCAGGGCCATGCACTTAATAAGCAGAGATTTCCCCATTGAGCTAAGTCCCCAACATTTAACCCTATAGTCTGACCACAACATGTACTCCCCCAAATTTTACAGACTACTTTGAATTTCTTGTTTTTTCATGAACCATCCTCTGTGTTCTCCCACAGAATATAGCCCTCATCTTAGATCTCTCTGTTCTCCCTGTGCATAAGAAGTCACAAAGTCCTATTTAAGAAATATTTTCTGAATATACTTGCTTCTTTTCATTCTCATTGTGAACACATCTAGCTCAACTTTATCATCTCTTGTTCTTACTGGCAGGAGAATATTGTTCTTCATGTTCCTTTAACTGAACAATGGGTTCTATCTAGCTGGGCATAGTGGCTCATGCCTGTAATCTCAGGTCTTTGGAAGGCTCAGGCAGGAGGATCAGAGTTTAAGCCTAGCTTAAACAACTCAGTGACTTAGAAAGGCTATCTCAAAAGCAAAAAACAAAACAAAATAAAACAAAATCCAGAGAAAAAGGGCTGGTAGTTTAGTTTAGTGTAAAGGCTGTGAATTCAATTCCCAATAACACCAGTGAATCAATCAATAAATCAATCCTCCAAAAGAATGAATCTCATCTATTGGAGGATACTTTCCTGTTTAACTCTACATGAAGCACAACTGGGGACAGAGAAAGAAATAACAATGGTGATTACTAACATTTTAGAAATATTTAGTATCTTTCTGGACTTTCAAATATTAATTAATGCTCTATCTGTGACGTGAGTATTCCTTTGACTCTCCTCCACCCATTTCAGATGAACTCCAGAAAGACTAGGGACTGGAACAAATAAACCACATGAGTGAGCTAGGGCTCAAAACTACTCTGTACTCAGAGACAACTTCTTAACTGCTGTGTGGTATTTGCCAGTGATATTAATTGAAAGTTGGCAGCTCACAATTAATAAGCAGGTTTTATTTTCCTGCACACGTGAGTTGGAGGGTTATACAGCTGGGGCTGAGGTAGATTTGACAGCTGACACTTTGGTGAGAGAAACACATTAGGTCTTAAGGCCTATATTCTAAGTTTGAGCTCATTCAGCATCAGCTTCCACAGAGGAAAACCACTGGTGGGAGCCATGCATCATAGCAAAGCAAGCTAAAGAGTATGGTAAGTTCCCCCAAACCATCTCCATCAAAATAGGTGCTGCTGACAATAGTCTTCAGTGCTCTCCCTGCAGGGGAAGGATGGCCTTTGTTACACAAACCTGGAGGGGGGTTGCAGTCTCCAGAAGAGGCAGCAGCAATGAACACCCTTGTTCCTGTGTAGTTCCCAAGTGAGCCTTGAAGCAGGGGTTATTTGACCGAGAGAGGCTCAGGATTCCGAGAGAACATTCGTTAAGCACCCATGTTCCCAAAGGGCTTTGTAAAGGATATAATAACTTCATTCCCTTTAACTCAGTTCTTCAAGACTTAGTTCCTATACATGGTCCTGCTTCCAAATATATAATCACAGTAGAAGGACTAAGTTACTGAGAATATGTAGTGCAAATCATACCACACAATTTACCCACATTTGATTCTTAGAAAAATGTGATTCATCCCAATTTCCAGGTGAGGAAACTGAAACTCAGAGAGGTATGCCAGTGTGTTCAAGGTCACACAGCTATTAAATGACTTTAGGTTTGTTTATTTGGTTGAGTTTTTTGTTTTTTGTTTTTTGCCAGATCTAACTCTCTTAAAGTTACCAAAAGGTCATTGAGCTAGTAGGCACTAGGAGACCTGGCCATTGTTTCCATGGCAACAGGTCACTCAGGAGCTCTGTTGCAGAATCAAGTAGACGGAAACATCACACTTGGAGAGAGAGGACTCCATGCTGTAATCACAATATTTAAATAAGCTATGGAAAAAAAAAAACCCCTGGAAAATCACTGGCTTGATAACTAAACTCTATATTCTCCATCTTCATTTTCATCCTATGAGGCTTCTCTGAACCAGGAAAAATTATTCCACTTGATGTTTGCTTTTAATTTTAGAAAAATGATCTCTGCTTTCTGTAAGGATATATTTTGTCATCAAGAATGTGAATGTTTAACCCTAGTATTAGGGGTCATTCCACTTCTTTATGGCAGGTCTGTTATGTTATCTCAGAACAGAAGGAGGAAATGGGAGCCAGGATTGCATTTTGTACCTATTGCCCTCAGCAATTGCTGATGCATTGTAAACAGTAAAATCAGAATAACCCTGATTCTTAATCTTGGGAGTAGGTTAGCGAGCTTATTTAATAAATGTCTAATGAATGTTTTTCTAAGTTGAAAGGAAAATGGTGAGTGATTATTAGAGCAGCGAGGGCCTGGGATCGAAACCTTGGAGAATCTAAAATAGCATCATTCGGAAACTATTCAGTGAGTCGACAATGATGCTGAAAGTCCTGTCCCAGGGTGTTGATATTAGTGGGACATTTGTGTGGTGGGTGACTGCATTACTGTACTATAATTGTTGACCTGCCCCTCTTACTTCCCTTGCCAGTTATCAGAGACATCATCCCCTTGCAAACAAAGAAACTTGGTGTCCTCTAGGCAGATGAGTCAGTCCTGGGCACTCTGTACATCTTCCAGTTTCACTTGGCCCAAGAAACTCAAAGTCACCAAGGTTTTTCAAAGGCAGAGTCCAGTTTAAAGACTGTGGAGGCTTGAGTGAGAGTCAGAGGAATGCAGCATGTAAGCTGTGTCCTTGAAGGACAAAGCTTGTGGGAGATTGAGACTGATGTCTGTCTAGTAGACATCAAAGGAGAGGGATAGAAGTGCAGTTATTGATGTTTTTAATACTAATAACAATATCAGCAGCAATAGCAACATAAAAACTCTTGGAACTTTGTACTTTAAAGGATCTTTCTGCTTCCACGTGCATACCGCCAGGTGAAAGGGCTAGAATACCCTTTAATTTAGAGTGTTTTGCTGACCACAAACTTGGTCTTGGTCCCAGCAAAAGATGATAGTGCACATGAATCAATTTGAGGTGTGTTTAACAAAAGACAGTTCACAAACATGTAGGCAGAGTGTAGAATGCAGCAGCAAAAGGCAGCAGCAAAGTTTTTGACAGCCCCTTGTCCCCAGTGACAGAAAAGATCACCAGAACTGAGAGTTTTCTATCTTCTTGAATGAAGCTGTGGCCCCTGGGGGAGCACACAGTCCTCTTGCACCAACACTGTGGAGGAATACTTGGCTTTATCCATTTGCTTTCCTCTGATGTCCTTTTGGATATTCCATTTATTGGCCAAGCCCAAGAGGGAAGAATGTGAATGCAGTTTTCACAGGGAAGGAAGCAGTCAGATAGGGATTCTTGGGAGTGGATCTCCAGGGAGTCAGCATACTAAGGGTGAGCAGGCCAGTCCAAGGTAGACTCCAACCTGAATTAGGGAAACTGAGTCTCTGTGTAAGAGTTTAGAAGGAGCTGAGAACCTGGCCAAGGGGTGATTTGGGTGACTGGAAGCTATTCTATTGCAGTTTTCAGAAACAATGTTAAGTGGTCATAGTCTACAGTATGGTCAATAACTAGATATAGCCAGTGCTCAAAGGGATGAAGCCTAAGGACAGACGTACAGGAGCCAGTGATTGGGATGGGTACTGTCCAAGGTCCTGCAGTGATTTCTTTTTCTTTTAAAAAAATCTTTATTGGTACATTGCATACACGCATCATGATTGCACTCCATAATGGGGATTTGTACCAGCATAAGACACAACTTAATTCTCATTTTTTCCCATAGCCCTACCTACCCTACCTCCCCGCCCATATACATAAAATTTGTTTCCTTACTTTTTTGTTTTAATCTCATTATTTTTCCCCCTTCACCATATTTTACTTTGAGCATTTTCTATTTCACAATACATAACATACAATTCTAGGACTCATTGACATCTTTATTTTCTCATACCAGAGAAAAGATGTGATATGTACCTATCTGTGACCTATTTGTTTCACTTATGAGGATATCCTCAAGGTATGTCCATTTGAGTATAAATGATTCAAACTTATCATTTTTTATGGCAGAGTTATATTCCATCCTGTAGAAGAACCACAGGGTTTTTATCCAGTCTCCACTTGATGGACACTTGGGTTGTTTCCAAGATGTAGTAATCACAAATTGGGCTGCTATATACACAAAAGAATTAAAAGACTCATATCACAGTGACATATGTGCACCCATGTCTTTTTTTTTAAATTGAAATCTTTATTGGTACATTACATATACACATCATGATTGCCCTCAACAATGATAATTTGTACCAGTATATGACACAACTTAATTCTCATTTCTTCCCATAGCCCTACCCACCCTACCACCCCCCATATATAAACTTTGTTTCCTTTCTTTTTTAATAATTTCATTATTTCCCCCCTTTCACCCTATTTTGCTTTGAGTATTTTCTATTTCACAATATATAGAATACAATTCTAGAACTCATTTGCATCTTTATTTTCTCATACCAGAGAAAAGATGCAATATTTACCTATCTGTGACCTATTTATTTCACTTATGAGGATATCCTCAAGGTATTTCCATTTAAGTATAAGTGATTCAAACTTATCATTTTTTTGTGGCAGAGTAATACTCCATTCTGTAGAAGAACCACAACTTTCTTATCCAGTCTACAGTTGATGAACATTTGGGTTGTGTCCAAGATGTAGCAATCACAAACTGAGCTGCTATAAACATGGGTGCACATATGTCACTGTGATATGGATCTTTTAATTCTTTTGTGTATATACCTAGCAGAGCGATGGCTGGGTCAAATGGGACCTCCAATCCTAGCTTTTTGAGGAATCTCCAAACTGATCTCCACAGGGGTTGTACGAATCTACAGTCCCACCAACAGTGGAGAAGGGTTCCTTCTTCTCTGCAGCCTTGCAAACATTTGTTGCTGGCTAATTCTGAAATGGCAGCCATTCTTTGTGGATTGAGATGAAATCTCAGTGTTGTTTTCATCTACATCTCTTGAATGACTAAGATGTTGAGCATTTCTTCATCTACTCAGCATCATACTAAATGGTCAAAAATTGAAACCTTTCACACTAATAACAGGAACAAGACAAGGATGCCCTCTCTCACCACTTCTGTTTAATATAGTTCTGGAAATATTAGCCATAGCAATTAGTCAAGGGAAAGAAATAAAAGGAATAAAGATAGGAAAAGAAGAAATTAAACTGTCATTATTTGCTGATGACATAATACTCTATCTAGAGGATCCTAAAAACTCAATTAAAAAACTGCTGGACCTAATCGCCAAATTTAGTCACCTGGCTGGATACAAGGTCAATGTTCAAAAAATCAATAGCCTTTGTATACACAAATAGTAGACCCACTGAGATAGAAATTGGGGAGTCAGTTCCTTTCACAATTGCACCCCCCAAAAAAATCTAGAAATCAATCTAACAAAGGAGGTGAGAGACCTCTACTCTGAAAACTATAGCACTCTAAAAAAGGAGATAGAAGATGATATCAAAAAATGGAAAGACATACCTTGCACCTGGCTAGGAAGAACCAAAATCATCAAAATGGCTATACTTCCCAAACTACTATACAGAGTTAATGAAATCCAGATTGAAATTCCAACAGCACATTTCACAGACCTAGAGAAAAAAATCCAAACTTTCATCTGGAACCACAAAAGACCTAGAATAGCCAAAGCAATTCTAAGCAACAGGGACATGGTGGGGGGTATTACAACTCCGAATCTGAAACTATACTATAAAGCCACTGTGATAAAAACTGCATGGTTCTGGCAAAGTAACAGACCTGAGCATCAGTGGAGTAGATTAGAAGATCCAGAAACTACTCCAGATACACTGAGCCACCTCATCTTTGACAAAGGAGCCAAAAACTGTCAATGGAGGAAAGATAGCCTCTTTAACAAATGGTGCTGGAAAAACTGGGCTTTAACTTGCCAAAGACTAAAGGTAGACCTAGCTCTTTCACCATGTACCTAGCTGAAATCAAAGTGGATAAGAGACCTAAATATTAAAACAAACACTCTAAACCTTCTGCAAAACAGGTTAGGTAAAACTCTTGAAGATGTTGGCTTAGGGAAAGACTTCTTGAACAAAACCTCTATAGCACAGGAATTGGCAGAAGAAATCAGCAAATGGGACCTCATTCTTTTAAAAAACTTCTGCACAACAAAGGAAACCACCAACAGAGCAAAAAGGCACCCAACAATGTGGGAAAAAATCTTTACCAGCTGTTCCTCAGACAAGGGGTTACTCTGTAGAATATATAAAGAGCTCAAAAAAATCAGCCCATCCAAATTTAAAGACATAATTCAAAAATGGGCATCTTAAATTAACAGATGCTTTACAGAGGAAGTGATTTTTTTTGAAGATTGTCCATAGTTGGCTCTGAGTTCTATCAATCATTCCTCATCCTTATGATGAACTGCTTTTGCATGAACAACATCACTGGCATTATGGTTCCTTAATTTTTTGTAAACAACTGTCATCTTTGAGCATTTAATAAAAAGCACAAATTGGGCTAAGTTCTGTACAAAAATCATCTGATCTCAAATAATCCTACATGTTGCTAGCTTTCAAGAAGTACCAACTAAGCCTTGGAGAGGTGGTATCCTTCCCACAGTGACACAGCCAACAAGAAGTGGGCAGTTCTGTCTGAAAGCATCACAGGAGTCAGAATTATGTCTATGCGCTGCATGATGTCTCTCCTGACTATTTCCCTCTCCCATAATGAGAGGAGTCTTCCCCACCCTTCAAGTTGGCTTCTGGACATCAGTGAGATATTATGTGATGATGTGATTGCACTGTGTACCGTAACTGTCTTCCAGTCCCCACTGTGTTCCTTGTGTCTCCTCTTGTATACAGAGCCTTGTGTTATTGGGGCTGGTTGTCACCATCCAGGTTACCCTGGCCCCACTCCTTCCTGCTTCCACTTTGCTCTAGTCCCAGAAAATTAGTCCCTGAGGACTCCTGGCTTCCACTGGGTTCCAGCTGTTGGGAAACATCACAGGAGTCAGAATTGCCTAAGAAGAGAGCATGTCTACATTTATGCCCCCATGCCCAGTTTCTAGCATGTTTCTGGTGCAGTTTCCCCTCCTAGTGCCTTGTCATCCCTGTGAATTCTCTTAATGCACTGTCACCTGTAAACAGATCCTTTAAATTATTTTCAGCATTTAAAAGAATTTATCTTATTTCCTTCAAGGACCCTGCCCTATAAACTGTTTTTGTGAACATCCAATCTTGTCTTCAGGGATGCATAAAGTAGGGAAGCTGAATCCCTTAGAGTTTCTTCACTGAACACATAGTCCTCATAGCTGCAGACCCTCCAAAAGCTTCCCTTTCAGTTCCTGATAATCCAGCCCTGGACCCAAGGTACCCTTCTGACCATTAGTGATTCTAGCTCAGGCAAGACAAGGAGGATCCCTTTGAGAGTGCTCCTTAATAATGCACATGGCAGCTACCAGGACGTCCCTCAGAACCCAGTGACAACCCCCTGGATGGCTCTATCATTACAGTAATAATTTCAATCAATGGTGTAGTAAAGCTGCCATACGTTTATTTCACCCAAGAGATTGAGTGAACAGTTATATAAAGCATTCTGCAGAAAAACCAAATGCAGAGGGAGACTGCCTGTGTGTCCCTAACCAAATGCTCTTTTTAAAATACATTTTTTTGCTGCTTTATTATCAGATTGAATCCCCACATTCAGAAAGAATAAACTTGTAAATGTTCTACACTTTATCTCCCAGCCTGAGGAACTAAAACTCACCCTGTGTTGAGTGTGTCTCATGCATCTGGGATGTATGATGCCCTATGTCCATCACCACCTTGTGCACAGCAGAGGCTCAGTAAATACCCAGGCATGTTGCCCATCACAGCACTTACTTTTCAAAATGATTATCATGGCTGGCTTCAGGTTGTACTTAGTTTGTATGGTAATGAACCTTACTTCTTTTGGCCTTGTCTTTTCAAGACAGTGACTCACAAGCAGCAATCCAATGTATCTAAACATTTAGGAGGTTGGCTTGAATTTCACACTGGTCAGAGGCAGATGCAGCTAGTGGAATCTACAGTGCCAGAGGCAGCATTAACTTCCAAGGGCTGGGATTTCCCTTCTCTCCAGTTATCTGGAAGGCTCTCTAATGTACACTTAGTGGTTTGAACTTGGCCATAATTATAGTCTTATTATCCTCACCAGCTCTACTTATCTCATTATCTCTTCCCTCCTGTATTAGAGGTCAGTAGAACATCCCTTTTATTAGCCACTTAATCCTTCTATCTAGTAGTTCAACTCTGATTGATCCACTTAAGGTCTTTCTTTGTAGTTAACTTTGCTGACATTTGAGATTCCCACCCCTGAGTCCTTTCAGTGGGCATAACCAGCTCAGTTCTCAGGATCAGAAATTCATTATCATTAATTTTATTAGAAGGAAGTTGAGTTTCATCACTATTCAATGATCACCATTTTATTTTTATACTCCTTCCCTCTCCACACCCCATACTTTGTGCTGGAGGTTGATGTTCTTATCCTTGCAATTTTTTTGTATTCTCTCTAAAATTTTTGTTGCAGCTTGTAGGCATCTGAGAATATTTACTGTTATAAGAAAGGACATGACCTGATCCTCAATAGTAGATTAACAGGACAGTGTGTGTGTGTGTGTGTTTGTGTGTGTTTGATATGAAACATGGGTGTGTATGGAAGATGGCCCTTTTTGTTGATTTAATCAACAAATATTAAGCATATTTCCAGTATGAACAATTAAAGGGACTAAATCATCTCAAAACATCATCTCTTGCTACTTCTAACTTTATGCAATACTTCCCAGGCAACTATGCTTACAATTTCCAGTATATATGCACTATTTTATAACAAGACCCATAACTTTTATTTTTATGTATTTTATAATATACTAAGTTAATTTTTATAGCATTTTGATAGTTTTCTCATATTTCCAATAATTGCTGTTGGAAATTTCTGTCTGAGAATGCTGGAGGGGTTGCACAAGTAAGACAAATGCTATCCCCTAAGCCTCCACTAAGGCTCCAGATTGCTATGAGCATTTGTACACTGTTTCCAGGGCACGGTGGTGGCAGTGGATCAAGTGGGGGTTCAGGAGCATGGGATGAATGTGGGAGATAAAGAATGTTGTCTATGAGAAATAAAATATTTAATTATGGTAAGATGTCACCAAAAGTTAAAAAGTCACAAGGGCCACCGTTATCATCTTAGTTGAGTCTAGTTAACCTACCAGCTAGACTCTATCAGGAAAGAGAGACTGTAGTTTCTTCCAGGGATTGCGCTAATTCTCTCAGCTACCCCTCTGGACTTTGTAAGGTGAGCTGTGGAGTTAATAGTAATTTAAGGGAAAGAGAATCCTCCGTGATCCAATAAAGATGCCTCAATTAGTAGCAGCACAACATCAGAGGCCTTCAACTACATGGGGTTCCTTGGAGATCTCAAGCTGCCTTGTTCTTCACTTATCTGGTGGCCTTTAGGACATCTGAGGCCCTGGAGGGCTTGTTAGGACAGATTCCAAGACTCAGCCCCAGAGTCCTGATTCAGTGGGTTGACAAGGGGGAGGAATTCATATTCATAATAAATTTGTGAGTGAAAGTCATGCTCCTGGTGCCTCAACCACACTTTGAGATTCTCTGGCCTATATTTTCCCTATCCTCTGCTGTCTCTTTCTTTGGATATCTTATAAGGACAGATTTCCTTCTGAATTGGTTGCAGGTTGAAGGAGGCATTTTTTAAAAACTTCATTTATTTCCAACATAAGAAAATCATAATGCACACTACTGTGCCAACTCTCATGTTTAACGAGTTTCAGCAGTTTGTTTCTGTCTATGGCAATAGCAATTGCTTATCCAAGTAATGAGAATGATGTAATTTATTTATTTCTTACACAACTGTAGGAGGGAGGTATTCTTAGAGGTCCTTGTCATAGAGAAAGACACCAAACAGGTTCAGAAGTATTGAAAGTCATCTGCCAGTGGGTCTCAAGTAAACAGGCAAGAGCCAAGCTTTGAGCCCAGGAAGGTAGCCTTCAGGGACCTTGTGCTCTTTGTTACCACTGCAATGCTTCCAGAAATTTTAGATCTTTCTTTTGCTTTTTTTAAAGGGAAAAATTTACAGATTCAGTTAAAATTCTGGGCCTGACCTCATTTCCATTTATGTAGGTGCTAGCTCTCCTAGAATTGGCTCATTATGGCAGGGATTTTTTAGAGCCTTTTACTAGTGGAACTGTCTCTCCATTTTCTGTTTGAGTTTGGTTATTTAGGCTATGGAGAGAAACCCGAGACTTTGGCAAGGAGGTAGGTACATTCTATGGCTCGCTTCTCGCATACAGGTAACAGTGTCAGGTGTCCAAAGCATTCAGTGATCTCCTCAATTTTGTTCCAGTGCTGCAGGTGATCTCTCCAAGGGCCTGTCCTCTGCCCACTGCTCCTTACTGGCTGGTGCTGCTGAACTGTCTCAGACTACTAAACCTGGAGCCTGGCCATGAGTTGTGGCCTCCTTATTGGTGTTTCTCACTAAACAATTTTCACTAATTAATTCTCTTGATAACAGATATTTAATGAGCATGTACCATGTGCCAGGTACTCTTCTGGCCTTGGGGATAGAACAGAGAATGAAGAAGACAGCCACCATTCCTTACACTCCGAGCACTTCCACGCCAATTCCTCTAGTTCTCTCTGCTCTTTCCAGATGTCTCTAAGCTTTCTGTTCCACAGTCTGAGCACCAGGCTGCTGTCCCTTTAAGTCCAGGCCTATTTCTTTGGTCCTGCCTGCACCTCTCCAGGAAGGATGTTGAGGTATGAGGCCTCCCTAAGCATGAGTGCAGGCATGGAATGCACAGGCCTCAGAAATGACCTGATGAAGTATAAAGCTAGGTTTCTAGTGGAGTAGTATAGCCCTGTGTGAAGCAAAGTCATAGAGGAGCTGCCCAGGAACAAGCAAGTCTGAAGGCTGGGAACCCTGCCTTCCCTCAGTTCACCATGCCCCTGCACAGAGTGCCCAGGTGCTAGGCACATTGTAATGGCTGCCAGACCACAGGGCCCACGTTCAGTGAGAGGGGCCCCTTCGGTTGGAGCTCTGCCTGTTGAAATGCCAAGCAACTGGGGGAAGAGTGGACCATGCCTGTCATGTCCCTTCACACCAGGGTCATAGCCTCTGAGGGCCACCCTCAGCCTGCACTTCACTATCTGTATCTTCCTTTTGCCTGACTTCTTGGATTGCTTATTCTGTCGTTGTGTTCTTTTGTTGTTGTTGTTGTTGTTGTGCTTGTCAGGACTTATTTTCTTTGAGGAAAAAAGGGCTTTTACCTGCATATTATGAGAAATTGGCTCTGACATGTATTTCTATTCCTTTTCCAAAGAAGTTTCCCTATACATTTTCTCAAAAATGTCATTAAACTCTAATGGGCCTTCCCAATAGCCCCCTCCCCTGCCCTGAGCCCGACTTAACCAAGCATTTTCTGAAAACAAGGTGACTCTTATTTAAGCATTCTAAATGTATTCCAGTTCTTGGCAGTCTTAAGCACACAGCTGAATGCATGCTAAGTCTAGCATGGATAATTACACCAGCTGTGACCTTTTAGAAACATGTATTTGGACTAAAGCAGTGTTTAGTTACTTTTGATTGACTTAGGTTTTACTTGGTTTATGTTTGGTAAACTTCAAATATTTGCTTCCATATAAGCTGGTTAAATTTCCAAAGACAGAGCCACATGTGGGCTGCTGCTTGGCAGGCCCCGTGAGACGTCAGTGACACAGTGGGTTGTGTGAGTGTGTGCTTGTGCACGTGGTCTGCGGCCAGCAGAGTGGCTGATGACATTTGGAAGTAATGCAGCATGACATGGCCATGGATTGGGTGTGAAGTCCAAAAGGGCACCAGCTGTCAGGAGACCAACACGAACTGTCTCTCCTTCAGATAGCGCCACACTGCTGCCAGAGCCACAGGAGAGTGCTTGGAGATGAGCTGCTCTCCTGTTTATGCTCAGAAGCTTAAGGTAACCTTGACCAAACTCCTTAAGCTCTTGAACAGATCAGAGGTCACGTGGACACGGCTTGCCCTTCAGTGGCCTCCAGCTCCCTGCTGCCCCAGTCAGACAGAGAAGCTGGTCAGAGGTGATGTGCTCACCAGCAAGATGAGTGTCATCTTTTCTTCCTTTCCCCACATCCCTTTTCTTCATCTTTTGTGAATGTAAACATTGAAACTTCCAAAATAGCCAGAAAAGGGCCCCCAGAACACCTTTTACTGCTAGCACTGAACCCAGCCTGAGTTCACCAAGAGTGCCACAGGTCCAATTTCTGCACAACTTGAGGACTGAGAAGCTTACTACAGATGGGAAAAATGGTGACCACGCTACAAAGTACCCTTGGGAGTTCTCCTTGAAACGATTTCTTATTCTATTGGGTCTGACATTCCATGGGCTCAGCACAGAATCCTGGGATCCCAGAGAAGACCAGACAGCTGGATCTCTGTCACTGACTTGAGTTGTGTCAAATGCCTCAGGCTGGAAGGAATCAGGTCTCACCCTAGAACTTGACTGTCAGCAATCATGATGGCACAAATCACTTCAGCCAGCTCTGTGCCCAACTCTGCTCAGCTTCGATCCCTGCTCTAGTGTTTTATGCTGGCTCTGTTTGGATATTTTCACTCAGTAATTACATTTTGAGGTAAATTCACCTACTATACAGTTTAGGCATTTAAAGGGTATAATTCAGTAGTTTTGGGGTTTTGGGATAAGTTCACAGGTTGTAAAGCCAACCCTATAATTAATTTTAACCCTATAATCAATTTCATCACACTTTACCCTTCATGATCCACTTTCATCCTCTCCTCAGCCCCAGGGAACATATAATCTCCTTTCTGTATCTGTACATTTGTCTACATAGACATTTTTTTTTTTTTTTTGAGACAGGGTCTCGCTTTTGTGGTTCAGGCTGGCCCTGAGCTCAGCCTCCAACTCACATCACAATCCTCCTGCCTCTGCCTCCTGAGTGCTGGGATTACAGGCATGAGCCACCACGCCCGGCACTGTGGTATGTGGTACTGGTTGCTGCTGGGTGTGGGTCTCCACACCCAGTATTGTTATGTGGTTACCAGGGAATTGAACCCGGGTCCTTGCGCTTGCGAGACAGGCGCTGGAACCACTGAGCTAACTCCCCAGCCCTACATAGACATTTTATATAAACAGAATCATGCAATATGTGGCCTTTTTGACGTTTCATACCATAATTTTCAAGATTTTTTCATGTTTAGCATCCAACAGTACTTCATTCCTTCATGTGGCTGAATAATTCATTTTGTCTATATGCTAGATTTAACATGTCCATTTGTCAGCCAGTTGGTGGATGGATATTTAGGTTTTTTCCATTTTTGGCTGCTATGAAAACTGCTTCTGTGAACATTAATGTACAAATGTTTATGTGGCTTTGTTTTCATTTCTCTTGAGTATGTTCCGATTGGTGGATTTTCTGTGATATGTCGTCACTCTATGTTTAACTTTTTTGAGTCACTTCCATATTGTTCTCCAAAGTAATCACACCATTTTGTAATCTTGCCAGCAATGTACTAGGGTTCCCATAGGGTTTTCTATGTTTTTGCCAATACTTATTGTTGTCTGTCTTTTTAAGTATAGCCATCTTCATGCATATGGGGGGGGATCCCACTATGGCCCAATTGGAATTTAGCATCTTTTGAAGCAGTTTCTAGCCTCCGTGCATACATTTTTTCCAGCATCTATCTTAGAGCAAAACCTCAAGAATCTTATAGGTGGATCGAATTCTGGTTCTCCATCTTTGCTATTCTTAGAGACCCACCATCTTGGCTTTGCCTCACAAATAAGATTTTTTGTTTACCACATTTAGTCTCCTTTTAAATCTGAACATCTACCTTAACCTATGACTTCCCCTTCAGCCTAGGAGTATTATTATTTCTTCCATGAAATGAGCTCAGTTGTCTGGGGAGAAAAATCTGTTTTAGACATCCCTACTATTCCACAAAAATCCTGTGAAGTATTCTACATTAGCTCTCCCAGCCTTAGGGATGCTCATGGACGTTGCCAAGAAATACTACCTTCTTTCTTCCTTCTTCTCTGTGCCTTATGTATGAATATCTTGTGGCTGGTATAACAAATTTCTATAAACATTCATGACTTACAACAACATAAATGTGTTACTTTACAGTTATATAGATTAGAAGTCAAACATGAGTCTCCCTAGGCTAAGATCAGGAACAGGCAAGTCTGGTTCCTTCTAGAGGCTTCAAGGAGAGAGTCTGTTCCTTTGCTTTTTCTCCCTCCTAGAAGAAACTCATATTCTTTAGCTTGTGGCCTGCTCTACCATCTTCAAAGCCCAAAGTGTAGCATCTCTTAGATTCTGTTTCCATAGTCATATCTTCTATCTTCTCTTGGCTCCTCCTTCTACTATTATGGATCCCTGTAATTACATTATGCCAGCCAGGTGATCCAGGATAATCTCCCTATATTAGGATCAAATGATTAGCAACCTTAATTCCATCTGTAGGCTTAATTGTGTACTGCAACATAATGACATACTTCCTGGTTCTGAGAATTATTATGTTCTTATCTTTACGAGCCCAAATATACACAGGTATATCTTGATTTCCTTTATCTTCCACTCTTTCTCTTCTCCCTTTTTTCTTGATTTCTTCTGTCTCTTCATTTTCTTCCTCGCTTCCCCGCTGCTTGCTCCGACCAAATTTTAGTAGTGTAAGAAATTGAGCAGATTGTCATTTGATCAAGCATGCCAGAAAAAAGGCAAGCCAGTGGTAGTCCTGCGGTCATTACTGAGATGCCAAAGGCAGTAAAAGAGGTCTATCAAAATCAGCCTTGTAATCTGTAGGTCTGTCAGAGTATATTTTTAAATGGAGCTTTAATTTCATTAGGTTCATTTTTTGGAGAATATTATGAATTTGCAAATTGTAGAATGCAATTCTTTCATCTTTTAATCAGAACCATTCAAAAGGCAAGTTATTTAGGCATCATACACAAAGAGAATAAATTGGTGGGTGGTGCAATTGCAGGGAGAGTTGGAAAGGAAAGGGGGCAGGGGCCTGTGGCAAGGTTCTTCAATCCTGTGACCTTCATTCCATCTCCCGAGTGAAGGCTGATATGATAATTATCTTGGCTACAACTGGCTTAAACCTTAAAAAAACAACCTTGGAGAGTGAATGGGGGAAAAGGCGAAGACAATGGAGTCACAAAGCAATTCAGACTTTCATTTTTAATTTTTCCTTGAGTAGATTTCCCAGATAACAAATGAAACCAATTTTATTCATTAAAAAACTCTTTACTTGGGTTGTGCTGCAAAGTGAAATATTATGAAGTGGGTGTGGGACAAGAAACTTGTAAAAGAGAGAGGGAAAGAGGGAGAAGAGAAAGGGAAAGGGAGGGAGGAAAGGAGAGAGAGAGAAAGAGAGAGGGGAGAGAAAGGAAGAAAGGAGAGAGAGAGAGAGAGAGAGAGAGAGAGAGAGAGAGAGAAAGGAATTTACTTTTATTTCCTGGCAGTCTAGCACTCAATTCGTTGCCTAGATTTTCTGGTACTGGTGGCCTGATGTAGAATCTTGAACAGGGGAAGTATCTAGATGCAGAGTGGATCTCTGCCCTAGGCAATGTCTGTCCTTGGCCAGGACAGACAGGATTGGATGGCCATGGAAAAGGAAAGGTTAGTGTCCATCTATGACAGCTACTGCAGAGTCTCTTAGCACTTAGGTGGCAACATTTTCATCAGAATGATTTGACAAAAGATGCTGCTGCTGAGTCCTCTGAGGTTGACTTGGTTCTCAGCCATTCTCCAAGTTGTGTCTTTTGTCCATCCCACCTATCTTGTGAGCCCCAGTTCTGTCCCCTAAGTTGTATCTCCACTTGACATTGCAAAAACTGTTTCTATTGCTTGGAACTTAGAACCGTATCAAATAAGACTTGTATATTTTCTAGGAATAAATAAACATAGCTGTCACTGATCATATCCACACACAAGAAGTCTAGGCATTAGGGCTCAAAGATCAGCATTTCCCTCCTCCAGCTAAAGGGTCTTCCACCAGGTCTTTGCATGTTTAGTTCCTCCTATATATTTAGGTCATGGCTCAATGCTGCTGATTCAGAGATGACAGAGGGATGCACCCCACCCCCTCCATTGGACAAGTCATCCACCTGTTTCCCAGCTGGGCAGCAGATTAGATGGCATCCAAACCAAGATCCCCTGCCAGCCTCTCTGCTCACCTGCAGAAACCTCTCTGGCTGGTCAGACACCTGCCTGGGGGCAGGAGAAAGTAATCACAGTTTCAAATGGGCCAACTGGTATCCCTCAAGGCCATCAGAACTGTTAGTAGTTGATATTCCAATTGTAGAGAACCCAGGGGCCAAAGGCTCCCAAATTCCTCAGAAAGTACTATGATTGTGCTTGGACTCCCAGATAAGGAAGGTGGAACTGAAGATCAGAGAATGACTGTATCACTTCCCTGTAGGAAACATCCCAAGTGCTGCCCCACCCCAGGAGAAAATGAATGCCCCAGGCAACTGGCTTTCTTAGGAAAGTCTTGTCTTTGCCTTGCTCACTTCCTCTCTGGCATGGATTTTTGCGATAACATCATCTCTGTATATCCCATCAACAGTGGGGTGTGTATGTACTTTTCACTTTGCAATTCCTGTCCATATTCAGGCAAATATTACCTATGGAAGAGCTACCAGGAGTGTGGCATCTTTCGCTGCAGGAAACCATGGGATTCATACCTCCTACTCCAGGATATGCTCTTTTATTCAGGTCACTCCCAATATGGAATGGGCTCTCATCCCATTTATGCTAGCTGTCAATTCATTTGGACAGGTGACATTCTATCATTAATGTACATCTATTTCAGCCCTGTGAGATCAGGGAGATTCTGTCTCACTTTTCTTTCCATCACCTTCCTTTCTCCCTTAATAATAAAATCTTGTATTCTTAGAGCAGTAACATGCTAAGCTGAAAGGCCATATTTCTCAGCTTCTCTTGCAGCTAAATCAAAGCCAGGTGAGGAAGTTCTGGGTGTACATAATAGTCTGAAACATATATAAAGTATAACTGTGCTATGTTACTTTACTGGGAGAAGACTCTTTTGCCTTTTCTACTCTGAGAGAAGTACTCTTATTGGCTGGAGTTGGAGAGCCAAAATTAGAATAGGAAGTGAAGCTCTAGGTTGATGCATCATGCTTGAGGCTAGGAACTTGGTGATCAGGGAATTGCCCCACAAATCTGTACTGCTCAGCTTCAGGGATGGTTTACCATGCCACATGCATTCAAGTCAATTCCACTTGAAGTCAAAAGGTCACAGCTAAAAAGTCATCTTGTAAGAAATATGTTTGTAAAATTGATCATGAAAATTTTTTGTCATTTCACATCATAAATTTTCCTTTGTAAAGGAGTATACAACATAAACTTATTAATACTTTGCTTACTCCCAGTTTAGAGAGAAATACTTCCTTTTCCAAAATCATATATCTCATAGGGATGAAAAATGCTCATGACCTGACAACTTGTCTTGTAACTTTCTCTTCAAAGCTTCTTTCTTCAAATGTCCCCTCTCAGACAAATCATTCGTCATGCATATACTTAGTCTTCTTTGGTGGGGGGAGTTAGGGCCTTTTAAAAATTTATTTATTTATTTATTAATAAATTGAGTTTATTGGTATATTTTAGGAATACATTATGATCATATTCTTCATTGGGAATTTGAACTTGTGCAAATGATGTAGCTTGATTCTTTTTTTTCCCCATTCCCCTGGCCTCCCTTCAACTCCCCGCTGACTATATACGTAAGCTTTGTTTCTATTTTTTCCTTTATACCATAAATTTTTTCTTTCACTTATTTGCTTTCCTCTTCCCCCACTCAGTTACCATTTCTCTTTAAAGAGTTTTTCTTCCTATTTCCAAATACCTATTATATATTTTGGAACTCATTTACACCCTCAGTTTCTCACAATAGAAAAATGATGTGGAATTTATACATCTGTGTTCTATATATTTCACCTATGAGTATGACCTCAAAATACATCCATTTAGAAATAAATAATAAGTTGTTATATTTTAGGAATACATTATGATCATATTCTTCACTGGAAATTTGAACTTGTGCAAATGATGTAGCATGTTTATGGCTGAGTAATACTCCATTTTATTTTTTAAAAAACCTCATAGATTCTTTTTTTTTAAATTTAAATCTTTGTTGGTACATTATATATACACATCATGGTTACATTCAGTAGTGAGAATTTGTACAATTTTATGATATAATGCAACTTAGTTCTCATTTTTTCCATTCCCCCACCCATCCTACAACACCCTACCTCCTATATACATAAGCTTTGTTTCCTTTTTTAATTACCATAACATTATTTTTTCCCCTTGTTACTTACTCCTATACCCCATTTCCTTTTAAATATTTTCTATTTCACAATATCTACTATATATACTAGAAATCATTTACATCTTCATTTTCTCATACCAGAGAAAAGATACAAAATTTACACATCTACGACCTGTTTATTTCACTTATGAAGATGTCCTGAAGATACATCCATTTGAGTATGAATGACTCAATCTTATCATTTTTATGGCAGAGTAATACTCCATTCTATAAAAGAGCTGCATCTTTTTTTATCCAATCCCTAATTGATGGACCTTTTTGTTATTTCCAAGATTTAGCAATCACAAACTGAGCTGCTATAAACATGGGTGTACATATGTCACTGTGATATGAATATTTCTTTTTTTGTGTGTGTATATATACCTAGCAGAGGTATAGCAAGGTCAAATGGGACCTCTAAACCACATTTTTGAGAAATCTCCAAACTGATCTCCACAGTGGTTGTACGAATCCACACTCCCACCAACAGTGGAAAGGGGTTTCTTATTCTCCTCAGCCTCGCCAACATTTGTTATTGGCTAATTCTGAGATAGCAGCCATGCTTTCTGGAGTGAGATAAAATCTCAGTGTTGTTTTCATCTGCATCTCTCAAATGACCAGTGATGTTGAGCATTTCTTCATATGCTTTTTAGATGCTTTTACTTTTTCCTCTGAAAAGTGTCTGCTCATTTCAGATGCTCATTTTTGAATTGGGTCTTTAAATTTGGATGGGCTGATCTTTTAAAATTTATTATATATTCTAGATAGTAGCTCTTTGTCCAAGAAACAGCTGGTAAAGATTCTTTCTCATACTGTTGGTTGCATTTTTTCTTTGTTGGTGGTTTCCTTTGCTGTGCAGAAATCTCTCAATAGGATGACATTGCATTTGCTGATTTCTTCTTTCAATTCTCATGCTATAGAGGTTTTGTTTATGAAGTCTTTCCATAAGCCAATGTCTTCAAGAGTTTTATTTCACCTGTTTTGCAGCAGGTTTAGTGTATCTGTTTTAATATTTAGGTCTTTAGTCCACTTTGATTTTAGCTTGGTACATGGTAAAAGAGATGGGTCTTACTTTAGTCTTTGGCAGGTTAGAGCCCAATTTTTCCAGCACCATTTGTTAAAGAAGGTATCTTTCCTCCATTGACAGTTTTTGGCTCTTTTGTCAAAGATGAGGTGACTCTGTATCTGGAGTTGTTTCTGGATCTTCTAATCTACTTCACTTATCCTCCGATCTGTTACTTTGCCAGTACTATGCAGTTTTTATCACAGTGACTTTGTAGTTTAGTTTCAAGTTGGGGATCATAATATCACCCCAGCACCATGTCCCTGTTGCCCAGAACTGCTTTGACTATACTAGATCTTTTGTGGTTTCAGATGAATTTTTTGGATTATTTTCTCTAGCTCTGTGAAATATGATGTTGGGATTTCAATCAGGATTGCACTGAATCTATATAATAGTTGTGGGAGTATAGCCACTTTTATGATATTGGTTTTTCCTACCCAAGAACAAGGGATGTTTTACCATTTTCTGATATCTTCTGTCTCCTTTTTAAGAGTGCATAATTTTCAGAGTAGAGGTCTTTCACCTCCTTTGTTAGATTGATTTCTAGATATTTCATTTTTTTTGGATGCTATTGTGAAAGAATTGACTCTCCAATTTCTTTCTTGGTGAGATTGTTATTTGTGTATATAAAGGCTATTGATTTTTGAGCATTGACCTTGTATCCAGCTATGCTGCTTGTTTTGTTTCTGGTCTTAGTGTGAAAGATTTTTAGTTTTTGATCATTGAGTTATGGTGCTGCTGTTGATTTCTCTTAAACAGCTTTTATTAGTTTGAGACAGAGCCCATCTATTCCAGTTTTCTGTAGGGTCTTGATTATGAATGGGTATTGTATTTTGTCAAATACTTTTTCTACATCAATTGAAATGACCATATGGTTTTTGTCCTTGAGTCTGTTAACATAGTGTATTACATTTATTGATTTGTGTATGTGAACCATCCTTGCATCCCTGAGATGAATCCAGCTTGGCCAGGGTGTATGATCTTCTTAATGATTCTCTGTATTCATTTGACCAGTATCTTATTGAGTATTTTTGCATCAATGTTTATTAAGGAGATTGTCCTGTAGTTCTCTTTTTAGGTTGAGTCTTTCTCTGCTTCCAGGATCAAGGTAATGGTTGCTTCCAGAAATGAATTTGGAAGTACCACTTCCCTTTCAGTTTCATTAAAGAGTTTGAGAAGTGGCAGTGTTAACTCTTCTTTAAAAGTTTTGTAGACTCCAGCAGTAAAGCCATCAGGACCAGGGCTTTTCTTTGTTGGCAGGTTTTTAATTACATTTCCAGTTTCAAAGATTAATATTGAGGTGTTTAACATTTCTGTGTCTTCTTCATTCAACTTTGGAAGTTCATATGTGTCTAGAAAGCTATCCATTTTTTCTACGTTTTCCACTTTATTGAAATACAACTTTTAAAAGTAGGTATTTATTTTCCTCTGGACTTCCACTGGGTTGGTGATTATTTCTCCCTTTTCATTCCTAATAGCATGGATTTTAGCCTTTTGTTACCAGCTCAGAAAGTTGTGGAGATTGAGCTTCAGTTTGCTTCATTTCCCTTTTCCCTGAGTTCTCTTGTGGTGATAACCTTTGTATCTGCATTTTGAAATTTTTCTCATTTCTATTCTACTGACCTGTATCAACAGACACTGCACAACCTCTTCACTTGCCCAGACTCTCCAACACAGGAATGGAGGTCTTAGGGCTTCTAGTATGACTCCAGTGGCAAGAATGCTGCAGGTCAGCCACTGAGGTTACTGCATGACCTCCATGGCTCTTACCTAGACTTCTCTACAGGGCAGTGAAGGTTGTGTAGGCTTCTAGCCTGGTCCTGATAACAGGAAGGCTGCTGGTTGGTGGTGGAAGTCACTGTGCAACCTCTAGGGTATTTACCCAGAGTTGCCTGCTGTGGAATGGAAGTCTCGCAGACTGGGGCCCGCCTCCTGAAGAATGGAAGACTTACAGGCTTGAAGTCAGGACTGGATGACAAAGATGCCTTTCTCGGGGGAGGGAGGTACTGCAAGAACTCTGAGGCCCTTACTGGGACCCACCTGCTGTGGTATGGAAGTCCATCAGGCTTCAGGGCCAGTCTCGATGACTAAGAGGCTCTTCTCTGTTGGAGGGAGGTCCAGGAGAACTCTGCAAGGCACTCACTGGAGCCAGTCTGCTGAGAAATGGAACTCTAACCCCCCATAGATTCTTTAACCAATCTCTGGTTTATAGGTGTTTGGGCTATTTCCAAGATTTAGCTATTACAAACTGAGCTGCTATAAACATGGGTGCACATGTGTCACTGTGGTATAATGCTTTTATTTGTATAATATATCCAGTAGGGAAATAGCTGGGTCAAGTGGGATATCCAACCCTAGTTTTGACAAAAGAGCAGAAGACTCCTAATGGAGGAAAGATAGCCTCTTTAATAAATGTTGGAGAAACTGGGTCTCAATCTGCCAAAGATTAAAAGTAGACCTACATCTTTCCACATGTACTACACTCAGATCAAAGTGGATTAAAGATCTAAATATTAAAAGATAAATGCTAAACTTGCTGGAAGATAGGTTAGGTAGAACTCTTGGCGATGTTGGTGCAGGGAAAGACTTTATGCACAAAATCTCAGGAGCAGAGGAAATAGCAGAAAGAATCAACTGGGATCTCATTTTATTAAAAGCTTCTGAACAGAAAAAGAAACAGCAAGAGAAAGACAAGCTATACTGTGGGCACAAAATTTTACCAGCTGTTCCTCAAACAAAGGTCTATTGTCTAGAATATATAAAGAACTTGAAACAACTAGACTCCCCAAATGCAAAGACCCAGTTCAAAAGTTAGTATCTGATATGAACAGACATTTTTCAGATGAAGAAGTAAAAGCTGCAAAGAAACATGAATAAATGTTCAACGACACTGGTCATTCGAGAGATGCACATGAAAATAATACTGAG
Source organism: Petromus typicus (assembly GCA_004026965.1). Lineage (NCBI taxonomy): Eukaryota > Metazoa > Chordata > Mammalia > Rodentia > Petromuridae > Petromus > Petromus typicus. Next base: position 83,305 of record PVIR01001606.1, on the reverse strand, counting down.
ATTCCATCTTACTCCAGAAGGAATGGCTGCTTTACAAATTCTCAGTGTTGAATGTGATCATAATATATACCTAAAATGTACCAATAAACTCAGTAAAAAGAAAAAAAATCAAGAACAAATACTGGTGGGACTGTGGGGAGAAAGGAACTCTCATGTACTGATGGGGGGAATGTGGACTGATGCCACACTGTGGAAATCAGTGTGGGGATTCTCGATACTTAGTCTTTATTGCCCTCTTCTAGAAAGGTGCAGCATTAAATACTGCAACAATGAAAGAAAAAACCTTTTAAAAAGTACCATAATAAAAAATAAACACACAGCACAGTCTCACTAACCAGCCAAAAAGTACTCTGTGAGATTTTACAAGGTAATAACTTTTTTGGTGGAAAATCTAATAAAATGTTAGCAGACTACATACTAATGTGATTAAATCCATTGCCTTTCACAGTTATGCACAAGGGACACTGTGCAACAGTTCTCATGTTGGAGTTCCCACAGTTTGAATGCTCAGAGTCCTTTTGTTTACATTCCCAATGAATATCTTTTACCATTTCATTTCATAGCAGCAACTCAATATCATAGAAAACCTGCACACTTAGTACTTAAATGAACACAAACACTGCTGCACTAACCTATTTTGTGCCAGATGATATGATAAAAATAAAATGACACATGCAAGCAGAATACAGAATGAAGAATCTAACTACTGGACATTTGCTCAGCTCATTTACTGGAAAAATTGTACGCCTGAAGGGGCTTTTGAAACTTATTAGGATTCCTTTCAGTTTCAAAACAATAAATATGGCGTTACATATCCAAAAGATTTAATGAGAAATTAAACAAAATACATAACAGCCTGTCCAGGTGAACTCATTCATCAGACTTTGGAAAAAGTCTGTTTTGTGCAGCTGGCAAAGAGTTACACAAGGCTGGAGGGAGAGGCAGTGAACTAGATGAGATCTTGTGGGAAATGGGGAATGCTTACAGCATAAATGGGTTTTTAGATAGGAAAAAGCCCATAATATGTTTCTGGGAACACCTTAGCACAGGCACCCCAACTCTAGTCCTTCCCCCCAGGGCATACTGACATTGGTCAATTCCAGTGTATACGAGGGGAAGATGGAGGAGAAAGAGGAAGAAAAAAAAGGAAGACAGTTTTTATGTTCGTATTCCTCCCAAACATGCACTATGCATGCCATGACCATGTGTCCTGGTGCTACTGTTTTGACTCCATCAACAGTTAGCCTGAGGTGGAAATCTATCTGTGGTAAATCACTGAGGCTATCTTTTGTTTTCCCCTCCTTGTCACAGACATTTTCAACTGAATAGAACCTGTTAATCTCCTGGATATACTGTGCCAAGCACTGTTTTGTGTATAATATTTCCATTAATAGACTCTTTTGAGTATCTTTTATGAAGTTCCCTTTCATTTCTAGTGTCCTTAGGATACTGGGAATGAATCTTCAGGTATGCAGCCAACTAGACACATTTCCAATTTGAGATGATTATCCCTACCTCTCAGTGAGGAAATCATATTTGGGGCATTACCTGTAGAATTTTTAGCTGATATGAAGCCTTCAAGTCGGGGTGCCTTTCTGAGAAGTGAATCAGAAGATACCCTGAATGGCATCAGTTTGATTTCCAGGCATCAATTTCCCTTGGGCCAGTGTTGTCCACAGATGAAGAGGAAACACTTCCTGCAGGACTATGGCAGCATCCAGCCCCATCACAAGCCCTCTTCCTTCTAGTTTGCACAAGTGCTACTGCAGTTTCATGGCAACAGGGCAGTTTTCTTCCTAGAGACTTCTCATTTGACCATGTCCTGAGAAGGTGTACTTAGATAAAATGGAAAGACCTTCCCTCAGTCCCAGGTCCCTGAGAAGTTCAAAGATGGAAGGATTCCTATCTATTGCCCTTTAGTACCACTGTGCGATTAGACATGGATCTCTTCTCAGGCGAGGGCCTCACGTGAGTGAGCTCCAGACCTCTTCTCCAGAGAGTGCTCAAGATGGAACAGTGCTTTTTGCAAAGGCTTTCAGGGCTTAGATCATCTGGCGTGGATGCACTGATGCATGGAGGTTCTCTCCCCTCACTTCAATCAATGCTGAAATTAATCTGAATTAGCAAAAATGAGTCAAAGTAAACCAATATGATGGGTTCCACAGGAATGATTCAGTGGCAATGAGAGAGAGAAGGTAAAGTCCACAAACAACTTCAAAGTAGACATTTGTTACACATATTCTTATAACCTATAAATACATGAGAATCAGTGAGTGGGTGGCTTATGGAGGCCCAAAGATCTGCATTAGCTTAGACTGGCAGGGCTCTATATTTTTTCTGTATTTGCAGCAAATATTTGAAAATAGATTCTTCATATTAAAATCTGTAGAGACCCTCTTGTCCTCCTAGCATGAGACAGTACAAAGCTTAAACCAAATCCCAACAGTAAAGGTTTAGTATTTGCAAACCTGCCTACTTCTAAAATTTGTTTAGAACCCTCAAGTTAATACTTGCAATATGTCATACTTTTGGTGGTCATGTGGAAAACAGTAGAAAATTTGGTCACTTGACATACATGCTTTCTTGTTTCAGTTTTTTTTTTTTTTTTTTTTTTTTTTTTTTTGAGACAGGGTCTTGCTTTGTGGTTCAGGCTGGCCTTGAGCTCAGCCTCAAACTCACATCAAAGCAATCCTCCTGCCTCTGCCTCCCAAGTGCTGGGATTACAGGCATGAGCCACCACGCCCGGCACTGTGGTATGCGGTACTGATTGCTGCTGGAGTGAGTCTTCACACCCAGTATTGTTATGTGGTTTCCGGGGATCGAACCCGGGTCCCTGCGCTTGCAAGACAGGCGCCGGAACCACTGAGCTATATCCCCGGCCCTCTTGTTTCAGTTTTTACACTGCAAACAAGTGTCCTTTTTGCTGCCTCTTTAATGCTATGTTTATGCATTTTGTGCTCTTTCTTTGTGACTTTCCTGTTTAAAATTAACCCTGAGTATAGCACTAATGTGCTGGGTAGTGTTCTTTGGCATACGGAGGCTGTAGTTTGCACCATGGGGAAAATGTATCTGGTAGATAACCTTTGTTCAGACATGAGTTATAGTACAGATGGCTATGAGCTCAAAGTTAATGAATAAGCAGTACATATTAAGTAAGACAGATTTTAACAAAAACAAACAGAAAACAAGATTATGAATTGATGGACTGAAGGAAATTGTCTAGCGGCTTGCAAGAACTCTGGCCTGTATTTCCAGGAGCAGTGGTTGAGTGTTTGCTAATTCATTGTTTGCAGTGATATGATAGATCACAGTTTTGGTGAATAATAAAAATCAGTGGACTTCCAAGGAGAGTGGTACAAAAACATTTCATACTACTGTAAGTCTTAAAATTTGTCTGTCCCAGAGAAATGGACTTTCTCCAAAGCAAATGTGGCTGAACATCTGTGTCAGACAGTTTCCTATTGGTGTGAAATAACACCAAGGATAATTAACTTAAAAGGAGGGATGGTTTATTTTGGTTCCTGGTTTCAGAGGCTTTAGTCCGTGGTCACATTGCCCTTTGGTAACACAGGTGAAAGAGACCTTTTCACTTCATTGTGGTGAAAAGAAGAAGGAGGAGGAGGAAGAGGAGGAGGAGGAGAAGTGAGAGACAGAGACAGAGAGAGAGAGAGACAGAGACAGAGAGATAGAGACAAAGATAGGACAGATACAGAGAGAGACACAGAGACAGAAACATTTGGTGACCTAACTTCTTGCTACTAGGCTCTACCTTCTAATGGGTTCACTACCTCCTGGTAGTGCCACGGGCTGGTGACCAAGTCTTTATCACAGATGCATTTAGGGGACAAACTAAAGCAACAACTGTTAAAAAGATTGGCACCATTTTACAGCCCATCTAGGATGACAGGAAAGGAAGTATGTGAGATACCTGGTGGCTTGCCTCTCACTAGCTTAGCCATCCCTGAGATATTTGTGCCTGGGACAAAATATGGCTTTCCTAAAGGATCCTGCAATAATATATTTAAATAGTACTTTTTTTCTTAAATCTTCATTGGTACATTATGAATACACATCATCATTGCATTCAACATTGAGGGTTTGTACCAGAATATGACAGGACTTGATTCTCATTTTTTCCCTTTTCCCCCCACCCTGCAACCCAAGCCCCTATATACATAATTTGTTTCCTTTTTTCTTTATTATTACCACATTCATTTTCCCCTCATTATTTACCCCTACATGCTCTTTCCTTTTAAATATTTTCTATTTCACAATATCAACTATATATACTATAAATCATTTAAAGCTTTATTTTCTCATACCAGAGAAAAGATATGATAAGATAAAACTATTCATTAAAATGTTAGATTTTTTTCTTAAGTTTATAGTATACCTTATGTTATAGGAGGAAAAATTATATTACAGATGTTCTGAACCTTGACATTAAAAATATCATTTCATAGGGAGAATTTGGACAAAGCATAGCAACTGCACATATCTCCTGTTAACATGGGCATTTCTAGAAATTGAGCATTAAATATCAGTAATATGGGTCCTCTTTATTCACTCTGAACTATCCAGGGGATCTATGTGAGAACAGATCTAGTGGAGAGCACAGCTTTTAATCTGAGATGTGCAAATGGGTCATGGCTTGTGGGTCAGCTGTCATTAGTGGATAATGATTCCAGGGAAATATGTGTCAAAAAGAAATTGGAGGCCAAATCCAAGCTCAGTGTATCATGATGTAGTTTATTAGTAATGTCTACTGTGGGTGGTGATGTAGTATGTTGACATATTGTTATCACAGACAAGTTACAGTAATAAACTTAACCAGAAGAAGGACTCTCTAACACAGGGTCATGTTAGATTCAGTGATCTGTCTCAATGCTGTGCTCATCATATTGTTCTTGTAGAGTAGGAACCTAATAAATAATTGCTGAATGATGATATGACATGGCTGTTTAGATACCAGTGAATGTGTAAAAGGAAGGGAGGGAGATAATTCAAATAGCACTGAAGCAGTAGTTTGAGGCCTCCTATTCTTCCAGGGCACTACACAGGTGATTCCTGGAGTTTTGTTTTAAATTACTTTAAAAAGATTTCATCCTTTAAAAATGAATTGTGTTTTATAATATGCATGGAGTATTGACATGGTAGTTAAGAAGCAAGGTGAGATGCCTGATTCTACCAGCCAGAATGTTATCATTGGAGGCCTAGTGGGGAACCCAAGGTCCTACATTCAGCACCTGTGCCCCGAACTAGGGCAAAGCATGACTTTAACTTTCACCTGACATTAGTGATGTGGCATAATGTCAAAGTAGCATGAGGCCTGCTAAAACAGAAAGTTTAAGTAAGATCCAAAACTTTCTAATAGAAAATTGTTCAAGATAGAATTGAAAGAAATCACCAACTCATAGTGTAATAGAAAACCTCAACTTGAGGAGAAAGGAAAATTGACAAAGGACAACCCCCAGATGACAGAGATACTGGAATTATCTGACAAGGGTTTAAAAGCAGCCACTATGAAAATGCTTCAGTGAACAATTGTGAACATGCTACAAACAAACAAATGAAATAGAAAATCTCAACAAAGAATAGGATGTCTCAGGAGGAAAAAATAAGTTATAAAGAAGAACCAAATGGAAACTACAGAACTGAAATATATAAGAACTGAAGCTGATAAAAACAGAAAAACAACCCACAATGCCAGTGGAAAAGCACAACAGCAGAATGAAAAGGACGGAAGAAGGAACCTGTGAACTGAAAGACAATAATAAACATTACTTAACTGGAAAACAGAGGGAAAACAAAGAACAGTATCAGACTAGAGGCGCCATGGTAACACAGCAAGTTAAAATTAGAAAATGATGGAGAAATGGACCTAAAAAGCATTTCAAGTGGTTGAAAATTTCCCATATTTGGCAAAATGCATAAATCTTGGATTCAGAAGCTAAGCACCTTGAAGAAACACAGACCCCAAAATACCTAAGCTATAGGATGTCAAAGCCAAACTTCTGAAAAAAATGAAGAAATATTACTGAAAACAGGCAGAGACAAACCATATCTTACTCACCGGAGGAAAACAATTTGGCTAACAGCTGATTTTTTTTCCCCTAAAAATCAGGAATCATACTCTGTAGGAAAAATGCATAAATTTTTTGAAGTGGTTAAAGAGAAGATGTGTCACCCCCAAAATTTATATCCAGTGAGGATATACTTCAGAGATGAAAGAGAAATCAAGACGTTTTAACATGAATGAAAGTTAACAGACTTTGGTCATTGTTAGAGCCATCTAAAAGAATGTCTGAAGGAAATTCTCTAAACCAGGAAGAAACTTCAAAAAAGGGAGTCCTGAAACTTCAGAAAGGAAGAAAGAACAATGGAAAGAGTAAAAGTTTGCGGAAACACAAGATATGCCTTCTCTTCTTGAACTTTCTAGAATATATCTGATGGTTGAACAAAAAAGTATAACCATGTCTACTGTGGCTTGCTGTGAATGTGTAGGAAATGTCTGATGCTATAAATGTTGGAAGGTAAAAGGACTTAAAGGGCAGAAAATTTCCTCCATGTTATTTGAACAGGTAAATGTACCAGAAGAGTATGTAAAATTATGTGTAAAAATATGATATATAGGGCTATTATAAACAATATACAAGTAGATATTTTGGAAAAAACTACAAATAAATCAAAATGGATTAAAAATATTTAGGTAACTGAGAAGAAGACAGGAAAAATGAAACAGACAAATTAAAAGCAGAACTAACAAACACAAAACAAAAATGGAAGACTTAAGCCCCTGACATATCCATAGCTGCAGTAAATTTAAATGACCCAAATGCATCAATTAAAACACAGAGTTTGGCAAGGAATAAATAAACATGAAATAGCTGTATGCTGTGAGTAAAAGCTTATTTTAAATTTATCAACATAGGTAGGTTGAAAGTAGAAGGATGGAAAACAATATATGATTTTAAAAGGCAGAGAAAAATGACACTATTAATATCAAATAAAATAGACTCCAGAACAACAACAACAAAAAATGGACCGGGTGAAGAACTACATAATAATAAAAGAGTTAATCATCCTAAAAGATACGGCAACCCTAAGTGTGTGTGTGCCTGCTTCAGTCTGTTTCAGCTGCTGTAATACCACAGAATACCACAGACTGAGTACATTATAAACAAGGGAAGTTTATTTTGCTCATGGTTCTGGGGTCTGAAATTCTAAGACCAAAGATCTGCATATGGCACAGGCTTGCTTGCTATATTATTACACACTGGAAGACATCAAATGGCAAGAGAACACAAGAGAGAGAGGAGAGAGGAAGAACTCCTTTGTTTTATAATTAGTCTGTTCCCACAATAACACCTCTAACCTACTGTCGAAGGTGAGCCTTCCTTCACTGCAGCATAAATTGGTGCAGGGCCCATCTTGCAACACTATTTCTTTTTGTTGTTGTTGTTGTTGTTTTTTGTTTTTTTGAGACAGGGTCTCACTTTGTGGTTCAGGCTGGCCCTGAGCTCAGCCTCCAACTCATAACACAGCAATCCTCCTGCCTCTGCCTCCCGAGTGCTGGGATTACAGGCGTGAGCCACCATGCCCGGCAATGTGGTATGTAGTACTGGTTGCTGTTGGGGTGAGTCTCCACTCCCAGTATTGTATGTGGTTACCGGGGATTGAACCCGGGCCCTTGTGCTTACAAGACAGGCACCAGAACCACTGAGCTAAATCCCCGGCCCCTTAACACTATTTCACGGCAATGAAATTTCCACAGGAGTTATAGAGGAAACATTCAAACCATAGCAACACCTGGCAACAAACCCACAGGGCACGCAAAATGAGAATTGATACAACTGAAAGAAGAAATAGACAAATCCACATTAATTGCTAGAGAATTCAAAATCTTTCTCTTTAATATTTGATAGAGAAAGTAGAAATCAGCAAGGTTATATACAAACCATCATTCAACAGGATCCAACTAGCATTTACAGAACACTCCACTTCATCATTCTTTTCAAGCACCCAGGGAACACTCCCCAAGATAGAACACATCCTGAGCCATAAAATAAACCTCCCCAAATTTTCAAGTTTTGGAATCATGAAAGTACTGACCACCTGGAATCAAACTAGAATTCAAGCAAAAATATAGTAGAAAAATTTGTAAAACTGGGGAAATAACCTAGTTTCTAAGTAATTCATTTAACAAGAGGAAATATTATGATTCATTAAAAAGAGAGATTGAACTGAATTAAAGTAAGTACATTAAGCAAGAGACAAATTCTATGGCATATAGAATTACAGAGTAAAACAGAAAAGACCAAAGAAACCATCTTCAAAGGTACATAAACTTTGATTTCAGAAAAAAGAAATGGGAAAGAGGTGATAGGGACAATGCTGTGTTTCAAATCCCACGTTTTGTTTTTCTTTCCTAGCCACCAGAATACTATGCATCCTAGCTCCTTTCCAAGGATAGCTTCAAACTAGTGCCACCAAAGGAAGTTGAATTAAAGATTCATTTATTAAGGTATCGATGGTGTTTAGGAAGCAATAGACCTATTACTGAGGACAAGGGCTTTTGCTAATGTTAAGTCTGAAGGGCAAATGGGAGAATGATCAATGAGCATGGACCCAATGAGGAAAATGTAGAGAGAACCAGTGGAGAAAAGTGTACCCTTTTGCCAAGTGAGCCAGCCCTCTCCACGGAACTTAATGGGGAAGAAGCTGGAGAAATAAAGCTCTTTGTCCTTCCCTCACACTTGATCCCCACCAGTATCCTTAGGGGCCAGTTTCAACTAGAAGCCAGAGGCAAGGGTGCTTTTGCCTTTGATCTTCAGTCCATACTAATGAGCTCTTTGCAAGGAAAGCAAGGGAGGGAGAGATTAATAGAAGAGGGGGACAGGAAGTCTGGGGAGCTGTCTGGGCCGCAGAACAGAGACTGGGTGATGCTTTCAGAGATGAGTTTAAAATGGCAACATCGGGGCTGGGTATTAGCTCAGTGGTTCAGGCGCTTGTCTTGCAAGCACAGGGACATGGGTTTGATCCTCGGTAACCACATACAATACTGGGTGTGGAGATTCACACCCAGCAGCAATCAGTACCACATACCACAGTGCCGGGCGTGGTGGCTCATGCCTGTAATCCCAGCACTCGGGAGACATAGGCAGGAGGATTGCTGTGATGTGAGTTTGAGGCTGAGCTCAGGGCCAGCCTGAACCACAAAGTGAGACCCTGTCTCAAAAACAACAACAACAACAACAAACAAACAAACAAAAAACCCTAAAATGGCAACATCAAGCATAGACTTGCAGAGTTGTCAAAAGAAATAGTCCACCCCCAGTTGACTATGATGTAAGTGAGAGATAAACTTTTATTATATTAAGCCACTGAGATTTGGGGTTGTGTATTAAAACAGCTAGTGTTAATTACCCTGACTAATATACCCAATAAAAGTCAGGGCCTCAAAGTCTGTGTGGAGTTGAATATTAAACTCACAACCAGAACTCAGGAGTAATTAAAAAGTGATTCCAATATTTACATGTGTCTCTTGAAAACTGCCAATGGGGATACAACTTATCATTTTAGTGACTCCACTAAAACTTGTTATTTTTACCAATGCCATCCTCCTAGGCTCAGATACTCTCACTTATCAACCCTTGCAAACCTTCCCCAACTCCCAGCCCACGCAGGAATGTCTTCTTGTTCCTCCATCTTTCCCACCATTCTTTCATCCTGTAGGACATGTAGCTTTCTTCTTTGTCTGCTCTACTTTCCTGTCACCCTTCACTTATCATAGAAGATCCCGGATTCTGCTTGCCTAATACAGAAGGATATGTAGGCTTATATGAAATTAAAGTAGGGAAATAGGAGAGGCCCAGGGATGGGTTAGGACACAAGAATGTGCCTATTGCAGGCTGACTTCCCTGGAAGCTGTCTCTGAAATGGTTGGCATACAGCATATTTATGGGGAGCACATCTTGGTCCACACTTAAGGAAGGAGAGAGAGGAATTAAGAAGGGCAAAAGCAGGCCAAGCTGTGACACAGGAAATCTGGCATTCTCTTTGGGCAGACATGCTTAGCCTTTCTCCTTTTGCTTCCATCTGCCACTGACCCACACCACCCTGTGAAGCAGGTGACCTCCAGTGAGGGTGTTGTATCAGAGGGCTGACAGCTGAAGGCTGCTGCTGACAGCTCTCCCCAAGCTGGGATGGCAAATTCTGCCTTGTGGATCCTGCCTTTGGCAGCTGGACCCATGTCTGTAGTGTGCAGCAAGTCTGTGAATGTGCCAGAGTAGTTACACTGGTTCAGAGCTGTCTGAAGTTTTTGTGGCCGTCCTTACGATGTAGGGAGGGCTGTAGTTCCATCCTGGTCTTATTTTCTTCTGTGGCATGAAGTATCTTCAAGAAGTTTCCTTCTTCCCAAAGGCCTTGCTGTCTGACCTTTGACTCTCCCACCCTCGAGCCCCATGTTGCTCAACCTCTGCTTGGGAACTGTAGCCCTTGAAGGCTCTGTCTGGCTTCAGAATACAGAGAAGCGTGCTGCTGTCCCTGTTGTCATTCTCTTTTTTCTCACTGTTATTAAGGAATGGAGTAATGCCAGCAGTCACGGTGAGGATTTATTTAAGGCTCTCTCCTTCTCAGTTGTTAGCTTTAGAGGGAATTCTGGGGCTCTGGATAACTTGCTAACTTCTGAAGTGATTATTTTCCTGATTATATATAATAGAACTGGGCAGGGATGACTTTTTAATTTCGTTGTCCCATTGAGCGTGGTCTTTCCCTTTTTGCAGTGGTCCAGACAGCCCAATGTAAATTCTGGAAGTGAACTCTGACAAGTGAAGAGAGGAGGAGAATAAGTGCCAGGGAGCCTTTGGCCTGTCTCTGCTAAGGTTCAAACCTGAGCTCAGCTGTGAATTCATTATATGGAAATGGTGCTTCGTTTTCCTCTGTTGTTCAGAGGACAGAATCTTGCCCAACACTTGTCAGGCACAAGCCAGTGACTATGCGGTCATCATTACTGCTACATTATAGTCATTACTGGTACAGTGTTAGCTCGGTTCACGAACTTGATTCTTTCCATGATTTTGTTTTGAATGAGTTGGATGAAAACTGGATTAAATTCAGTGGTTAGGTTCAGTGTTGACCTTGTGGGGAAATTTGATTTGTTTCTTGTCTATTTCTGTTTACAACAAAGATCATGGAGAGAAATCAGTGAGTGAACCAAGGTACCACTGCATTCTTCAGTTCATTATTGTATGTGTGTAGACATAAGGTTTACATTCCTTGTGGGAAATTGGTGCGTGTACATATTACTTCACAGTTCCTTTTTTCATCACCTTTCCTATGCCCATTTTTTTCCCTTGAGAAAAGTGAGTTCAGCTTGAAATTAGTGATTTAAATTAGTTTATGGTAGTAAGCTTCTGAGCACCTCCTTATAGCAGCTTCTGAGAACAACTTTTCTTGGGCACTCACACCTTTCCACCTCAAGTCATCAGGCTGCAGTAAAAGCCTAAGGGCATTTGATGCCTCTTGCAGCTGCAGTGCCCCCACTGAGCTATGTGAATCCTTGGTTCTTTCTGATTATTCTCAGTTGTTGCTGCCAGCGCTTTCTGACTGTGGTCCTTCTGGACACAGAGCCCTTGGAGTCTGCTAACGAACTTATCTTTAGGGGAGCAATGCAGGCTTGGGTAAGAGGTATGAGATGTTCACGTGATTATTTTTTAAAATGTCAGCATTTAATGGCTCCCTCCACATTTTCAGCTTTATTTCTCATAACCTCGTTTATTAAACTAAGTTCCAAGCAATTGTGTTTTCCTGAATCCTTCAAGGCCCTTGAGCAGATGCTTGGCTATTTCCTGTCTGACACGTCTGCAGTCCTTTCTTCACTGGCTGTCTCCTACAGTCCACCACAGAGCTCTAACACCTCTTCCATGATGGCAGGCTCTTCAGATTTCTGTATAAAAACAGAAATTTCATCATGCTCCATTCCATGTCTTTATTCTTGGTCCTGCTGCTTTTTTTTTTTTTTTTTTTTTTTTTTTTTTTTTTTTTTTTTTTTGCCATCTCTTTTAGATGTCAACACCATAACTTAGACAGGGATTATCCAGAAAGCATGGGCATGAAAAGAGAGGCAAATACTATTTACCCACGGCTGGACATCTAGATCAACTTAACATATACACTGCATGAATTGCCTCTATCCATCCATTCAACAATAGAATGCTAATGAAAGACTACAAACCTGAATCAGGGCAAAGATGAATCCATGCCTTTAATGAGCTCATCACCTAATATAGGAGATAAAATATAATTACAAAAATTAAGAGAAAATCAAAATGTAATCATAATCATCATCCTATAAATAAGGTACAAAACAACTTTTCTGACAGAGACTTAGAGAAAGGAATCTTTGATTTAAAAAATAATACAGTGCTTTAACTTGACCCAAGAGAAGATGGAGTTGTCAAGTAGCAGTGGAGACAGATGGGTGCAGGCCAAGAACAGAACAGATACAGTGACCCTGGGAGTGATGCAGTACAAACTTGGGACATTTCATGCATCTGTGTGTATTTAAGGACTGGGTGGGCAGTGAGGCTAGATAGCTGGCTATCATCATGAAGGGAAAAGCTAGATATGAACTGCAGACTTTTGGAACTACTAAAATGTTGTGAGTGTCAGAGTGACTTCAGCAGTGCTATGCCTGAGGCAGGTTTATTTTCAGAGAGAGACTAAAAAATAGACTCAAGATTCCCTGGAGTAGGGTAAGATGTCTGTCTGGACAGACAGATGAGTAAGATGTCAGCCCTGGGAGTGCAACTACTTCTAAGAGAATAGTATGGGTGTGTTCATGAAGCTAGGTATGCACAACCTACATGTCAGAGTTACGGGAGATTTTGAACTCAAGCAAAAGGTTCTATGGATTTTGTTTTAGAGAAAAGGCTTAGAAGTATTGGTGAGAGCATCTGGAAGGTGAAGTCCATGGCTGTGAGAATACAGAGCTGGAGTCCACAGGTTGTAGGCTTTGTTCTTAACTTAGGAACTTATAAGGTAGAACAGCAGACTAATGCAAAAGATGATTCTGTTTTGATGTACAGATTTTTAAAAAGGCCTTATAAATGATTCATCAGCTAACTAAAACTTTCTTAGCCTAAAGACAAAGTGAAACCAGTTACCTGATGGGCTGACTCAGGTATCTAGAAACACTGAGTGTGGACCAGCTACCCTCCACTCAAGAATGTGGATTCAAGGTGTTGGCTTTACTAATCAGGAGTTATTTCCTCTGATCCTCCAATTTGAGTACCTGGAGAACAGCGTTCTTCCTCCCTCCACTGCTCTCAGACAATGAAAAACCAGAAAGTTATTCCAATTATTTCAAAATGTGTCCTTTTCTAGCCTCCCAAGGAAACCAATGATAAAAAATTGCATGACAATCTAGAAGGCAGGACCTGTAGGCAAAAGGAGATCAAGTTTTAAGAAACCTTAACTCACTCTGTCTTCTCTTGAGACTGACTGAGACCATTGTTCCTGAGTCCTTGGGAGTTTACAGTTTTCTATTAAAACTTAAGTGTTTCCTTTTGATGAAGTATTTTATGATGGGCATTATAAATTACTCTGAGGAAACTTTTTAGTCAGCAAGAATTTATGACAATGATAAATTCGGGCAATGTCTTTTTAAGTGTCTTCATGAATGAACACTTTCAAAATTTCCCCAGGTTCTAGTCAAAGGCAGAGACTCTTGGTGATTATTTTTGTACTTTCTACGTCTCAAGTGACTTCTTTTATTAAGATTCCCAAGAATAAGACTTATGATTTATCTTGATGACATATTAACAGCCAGTCATACCAAATACATTTTTCTTTCTTATGTACCAGAAAGTATATTCTTGCTGTCAGCCTTTGGGGTATAATGAATTTCAAAAAGTTCTCTGGTGCTTTTTTCTCAACATTTCTTAGCTTTGTAAGTTATCAACATAGTTGCAAAGAGGTTATGGAAAGAGAAAGAAACATAGAGAGAATGGAATAGTGTCTTATCAGAAAGACATAAGAAACTTGAAAGCCATCCTATGACTTTCATTTATAGAAATTTGAGTCAGATCAGTATTTGTGATAAATATTATTAATGTGTAGAGTCTCCTCTAAATAAAATTTATATTCAGCCAAAACTGGTTGACTCAGTGGTCTCACTTAATATTTCCAATGTGAAAGATAATTTACATTTTGCATTAAAAACCATTTTCAAGGTGATGTCATTTGGGAATGAAACAAATAAAATTATTTGAATTTCACAATGTTCTTTATTTTTTATTTCTTGGGCTTTATTTCTTGGACGTGTGTACAGCAGAAAAAGCAATCAAATCACTGGCCACTTCAGATTTTCCCAAGAGAAGATGAGTCATTCATGACTCATTTGGAGGATGGAAGCATCTTTCATTTTATATATATATATATATATACATACATATACACATATGCTAACAAACTTATCTTTTTTTCATAAAACACAGTTTACTCATCCTTTGTGTACAAACCCTCACATTTCAATTTAGAGGTCCTAATAGCAAATTAAAAATATGCAGCGTGCCCCCTGGGCATTTCCTAGGCACTATCTCCACATAAGTAGTTAGGGATTTTCCTGTCGCTGTCAGATCTCATTTTGACCTTAAAATTTTCACTTGCATTTGTGTAAATAGAAACAAAAAACTAATTATAGGAATGGGAAGAATTGTGAGAAAAGAGTATTTGTCTGTTTAGGTTATAGTCCCTGGATACTTCTTACTAAAGAAGACATTTCCCTTTTTGAAATGTAGACAACATAGAATATGGATGCAAAAATGTGCAGTGAAATGTGATTTACACTCACGCTTCTCGATGTGCCTATCCTTAGACTGTTGATCTTTGAGAAAGAAATTGCCAGGATTTGTACACAGAAGAGAAGTTCTGGCACTAGTCCTTGACATAAAATTGCTGCTTTATGGGTATTTGTTGAACAAATCAGCTCATTAAAATGGATTAGGTTTAACTTATAATTGCATACTGTATAGAATGCATACATGAATAAGTAGATGAATGAGTTGATATGTGAGCCATTCTTCCTAGATATTGTTGGGAGAGAAGCACTGAAACCGACTTGACAGCTTTGTGAGGGAAGCCAGGGGACAGTGTTATTGGGTGTCCAAAGTCACTGTAGTTGGCTGGAGGTTTTATTTTTTTAAGTATAAATCTATATTGGTACATTATATATACAATTCATAGTCACTTTCAGCATTGAGAATTTGTACAAGTAAATGATATGACATGACTTAATTCTCATTTTTCCCCATTCCCCTACACCCTACAATCCCCTGCCCCTTATATGCATAGGCTTTTCATTTTTTTAAATTACCATAACATTATTTTTTCCCTCATTACTTACCCCTATACCCCATTTCCTTTTGTATATTTTCTATTTCACAATATCTACTATATACTAGAACTCATTTACATCTTCATTTTCTCATACCAGAGAAAAGATATGATATTTACACATCTGTGACCTATTTATTTCACTGATGAGGATGTCCTGAAGGTACATCCATTTGAGTATGAATGACTCAATCTTATTTTTATGACAGAGTAATACTGCATTCTATAAAAGAACCACATCTTCTTTATCCAGTCTCCAGTTGATGGACATTTTGGTTGTTTCCAATGGAGGAAAGATAGCCTCTTTAACAAATGGTGCTGAAAAAATTGGGCTTTAACCTGCCAAAGACTAAAGCTAGACCTATCTCTTTCACCATGTAACAAGCTAAAATCAAAGTGGATTGAAGACCTAAATATTAAAATAGAACACTAAACCTACCACAAAACAGGTTAGGTAAAACTCTTGAAGACATTGGTTTAGGGAAAGACATAATAAACAAAATCTCTATAGCACGAGAACTGGCAGAATAAATCAACAAATAGGATCTCATCCTAGTGACAGGCTTCTGCACAGCCAAGGAAATCACCAGCAGAGTGAAAAGGCAACCAGCAATATGGGAAAGTATCTTTATTGGCTGGATGTTTTAGAGCCCAAGTGAATGAACTAGAATTAGTTTTAAAGTTATAGAGGTCAGCTTTAGCACACTCTGTACATTATGAATTGATTATTCATTAACTTAACAATATTGATTATTCATTGGCTTAACATTCATTACTAGTTCAGCTCCCTTTAACTATAGCTCTGAGTTAAAGTGCTCATTGAATAGATCCTTCTGTTTAAACACTTTTATGGTAAATGCATTAAGGGTTCTTCAATCAGTTACTACCCAGCTGGTATCTCCTCATACATCCTTTTCTTTACCACCTAGAATTTACATGATGCCAGGGGTTTCAGATGGCTGGGCTTGGGAGCTGTGTGTGTGGTGGTGGTGGTGGGGCAGGGTCATCATTAACAGTGGCCAGATACAAGGTAGTGATGTGAGTTGAATGGTTTTGTGCAAATACTGAAATGTAAATCAAAAGCAAGGATGTCCTTGGAAAATATGCCAATGGAGCAAAATCTAAATTCAGGCTTAGTGGCCAAAATCAGAAAATCAAACAATTGTGGAGTCCAAATGACCTGTGACAATCTCCTACACTGCTCTGGGGTCTTATATGACCTTTTCCAATAAGCCATCCCCAGCATATGTTTCTCTAGGGTCGTTCTTTCTCCCACTCTGTCTCGCTCCATCCTTTCATCTTTCCATCCCTTCTTCTCTATTTGATACAGTATTTGAATTTTTGTAACTTGACTGTGTTGTTGCTTTTAAGACCTAGATTTTTCCAGGCCATAAATATTGGGAAAGCATACTAAAGAGTTCTCAAGTAATGGAGTTAGGAAGAAGGGTAATGTTTGACTTGATGTGATAAAACTCAGTGTGTCAGCAGACTGGGTGGGACTCTTGCTAACTTGTTTGATCAAAATGAATAAAAAGTGAAAAGAAACAGGAATAAAAATCCTAGCAGCACCCCTTGTATGCTCCCCTAAAAAGCCCCTCCTTTACATAGCTACCACTCAAGCACTGCACACTATTTTCAGTGTCATTTGACTTACATTTCCATAGAACTGAGTATTGCAAGGGTTTACTGTGCTTTTGGTACTTGTTTGCAATTCTCAATGACACACTCAGTGTAAGTCACAACTTGAAAATATTTTTAACATAAATTATCTGAGAATATCCATTACTTAGAAATAGATGTCTTTAGAGTATAATTTTATAATAGTATAAAAATGTTACAAATAAAGATAATATTTCTAATCATCCTAATATGACATCTCTTTTTATTATTATATATTTTACTTTTTCTCTTCCTTCCCATATTTATTCTGTGTCTCTCCTCCTCAAGTGCTATTTTAGGGTCAAGGGATTCAGGGTCACAAAACAGAAATTTGTGCCCTCTTGAAAATTATAAATATTAAACAACAGATACAAAAGTAAAGACATAGTATATTATTAGCTTTTAATTTTATTGGAGGACAAAGTAAAATCCAATCAGGGTAATAGGATGAGAATCTCTGAAAAGAAGATAGGTTGGAATAGGGACACTGGAGCCACAACTTTGAGGTGAGGGCACTGGCTGAGCCACAAGAGCCTTGAAGGGGAGCTTGTCTGCAAAGCTTCAGGAGCATCAGAGGCCCATATAGCTGGAGTGAACGGAGAAATGGGGCACAGGAGTGAGTTCAGAGTGGTATGATGGGTTAGACCTTAGGGTTTTGTCTCTCTGTCCCAATGGAAGTGAGCTGAGAAGTTACATGAACTGACTTCCATGTTTCTGACTTTCCTCTGGCTGCTGTATGGAGCTGGGATCCAGGCATGGCAAGGTGGGCAGCAGGGAGAGTAGCTGAGAAGAACTGCACTATGGGGGAGGGAGGGGATGGTGGCTGAAGCGCGGTGGGGCAGTGGTGTGTGCATATCTCTTCTGTGGGGATTTACACATAATACACTCAACCTCATGGCTAAGCCAGTGTATTCAGCACTGAAAACCAGGAGGCCAGAAAGCCTGAAAGCTTTGCTGGTTGCTTTTAGCCCAGTATTCCTGTTGAAGGATGTGATTTGAGCAGGGAAATGTCTTGGAGAGTTGTCTAAAATAGAGTATCTCTGCATTTATCAAATTTCTGCTAATGAAAGTATTACTGAATCATTAGTGTCATTGTTTGCTGCTTCAAAGATCACATGCTTCATCTGTTTACCTTCGTGCAATCTGGTAAACTAAATGTGTTTGAGATTATGAGATTCTTTTCTGCCTAATTTATTCTGTAAACTGCAAGTGTAAATCATACAGCTCTCACATGCAATTCCAGTCGAGAGGGTAACAACAAGGCTGTTGTAATAAAGGCATCCTAACTGGGAGGGGTGGATGCAGAACCACTGAGTTGGAATGCTATTTCTATTGTTTTAGATGTTTTTAGTTTTAAAAATAATTTCCAGATTGTCATTTTTGTAATTCTAATTTCAATTTATAGCCTAAACATTGCAATAAGCTTTGGGGGGTATTACAGCCTGCTTTGGGTCTTTGTCTGTTAATGATGCTATTACTGCATCCATAGTGAAACAAAAACATTTTTTTTAAAAAAGTTCCAATATAAGCATTTTCTAACCATGTTCCATTCTGGGGCACCAGGCACCATGGGGGAGTTGTCGCTGTTGTGGAGTAATGCCATTGTGTATTAGTTTCCACATCATTCTTGTTTTTTTTCCAGGGCAAGCAGAGCCACATGAGAGCCCCTTACTGTTCATTGCTAGAACTGGGGAAAGTCTTAACAATGACCAATTCCAAGGCTTCTATTTTATAGACAGGCACATAGAGGTTCAGGCTTTGAGTTAACTTACGAAGAGAGAGTGTTTATATATTATTAAAATATAGTTGTTATCATATCCTATAATGGCTTGCATCTGGCCTTATAAAGGGAGTGACATTTAGGTCAAGAGGAAACACTTGTGGGGTTTTATTCCCTCCCCTTGTCTTTGCTGCAGCAGTCTGTTAAAAGATCCCTTCATCAGTTTTGATGGACACACTCAGATTGAAACAGACTGAAGAGAAAAGGTTCAAGACAACCATCCTCTCTTTATAGCTGGGGTGCTGGACAAATGACAAGGGCAATCACACTTCTAAAGAGTAGTTGCTTAACCTTGTATTTCTAAAGCGTATCTTGCTGTGCCTTGTTATTCTGTAGAGATAGACCCATCCTCCCTGCTAAGGAACCACAGGCTCACAGTGCACCAGCAGTGCAAAAAGAAAGGCAGAAAGGCACGGCCCTCTCTAGTGGAAGATAATGACTGTAATCAAACAAGGCTGCTGCTGCACGCGGAAGTATCATTCTTGGCTGTGGGAGTGCACGCAGGACCTCACTAACAATCTGGCTGAGAAGCAGGGGGCAGACACACATAATAGGATATGCCAGAGACCGAGGCCCCCAAATAGGGTGCAAATTCTTGGATCTCTGTGTTTCCATTTGTAAAATGGGAGTGATAGTGCCTACACTATCCAGCAGAGGGAGGGGGAGGTACCAGAGTGAGAGGGGAGAGAGAGTTCTGGGTGACATCTTGTGGGCATCTCCTGGTAGAAAGTTCTTTCTTGGCTTAATGTCCCAATCCTCTGGTAAACAGAAAATGAGCTTGCCTTGAACTCTGCTAGGGCACTGAAAATCCTCTTACATGATGGTGTGAAGAATCTACTCCTTCTCTAAATACTTTTAGAAATATCAAGTTTAATTCTGGTGACAGAAACCATTGGAATTCCAGATTAATTTACAGGTAGAGTTTCCCAAGGCAATGTATGCCCTTTTGCACTTATCTGCCTAGTGGTTAGAGTATTAGATATATTTTCACAGCTGTTTGTTTGTTTAAATTGCTCCTGAAAAATGACTACCCCTCAACTACTCAATCTTGCCCTGTGAATTCTCTTTGTTGTACAGTTTCTCATCATGTCTATCCTTTTCTCCTTCCCTAGGGAGGGTATTGTGTGTCCATAGGCAGGAAGTGGTGCTGGTGACCATGGTAGGCATTTCAACAACTACAGTGGAGCTCTAGCTCTGGTGATTGAGGTCAAAGAATGAGACATTTTCTTTTCATGTTCTCCTTTCTTTTTGGGTTTGCTATATAGTCCAGGATGACCTTGAACTTGTGTAGGCCAGGCTATTCTCAACTAGTGAACCTCCAACCTCAACCTCATAAGTACTGGGATTACAGATAGGTGTATCATTATATTCTATTGAAGAGTAAGTTTAATTATAAAGTCTCTCTCTCTTTCTTCTCTGCCTGCCTGCCTGCCTGCCTGTCTGTCTGTCCATCTGTCTGTCTCTGTCTCTGTCTCTGTCTCTCTCTCTCTCTCTTTTTGGGTCTTGCTAATTTCCTAAGTTGTCCAGGCTGAGCTCCTACCTCAGACACCAAGAATTTTGGGATTAGAGGTGTGTCCCACTGAAGATCATTTTAGGTATCCAAAAGTCTGACTAAAACTGTGCACCCCAGATCTCCTGGGTGCTTTGCTTCAGACATAGAGCTCAGAGCTAGAGGGGCTCTCAGGCAGACTGTGGCATTATCACCTACAGAGATAAAGGCACAAAGCCATGGTTAGGATACAGGTAGAGTGGAGAGCTGAACTGAAAGCTGTCAGAACAGAGGCCTGGGCAACTCATGGGAACTGGATCACAAGGTTGCATTTCAGAGTTGACTATGGATGGCATGGAAAGGCTGACACTGCTGACATTAACCTGTCATTGTGTGGACTACCCTAGCTGAAGTGATGCCCTACAGCCAAAGCTTTTTAAATTAAAATTTGTCTTTAAATTGCTTTTAAATTTAATTTTAAATTGCTTTTAAAATTAAAGCAAATTTTAGTTTAAAAAAAATGATCTGTAATTACATCTACCTGTTGGCTGTGTTTTGCCTTAGACAGTGGAACTATAGGTCATCTTTCTGGTATTTCCAGTTAATGGTGGTTCCCCCCCCCCCAAATTTCTGTACAAAGGACATATATTACTTTTATAAATGAAAAAATGACAGTTTATTAAGAAAGCCTCTTGTACATTCTGTGCGTGTCCCTGGCAGCAATGCTAAGAAAGCCTCTAGTGCTGTTAACCTCTCTGAAATGAACACATGTCAGAGCCCCACAAAGGACTTGGGGCCTTGTGGTCAAAGCAGAAAGAACCATTAGGGCACAGAGTATATTTCATGCTACATTTCATAATTTCAGATCACTGACTGGTTCCAGTGAAAATTACAGAATAGAAGATGTGAACATCACAAGCTAGGCTAGGCCATTTCATCTCCCTTCTTACAGCTGTTCATTAACATAACAAAACACAAGTGAATGTTTAGCCTGCACCCTTGTCTGTTCTCAGCAGAGGTTGAATAGAAACATGTCAGAAGTAAGCCAGCTAGACCAAGAAGAGCATTTTCTGGGGGAAAAATGATGTGAAATATGTGGTCACCAAAGAAGGGCTACCATGTTTTACTTTGTAATTATGAAAATTTGTCTCTTTTGACAAGTGAAATGAATTTAGGCACTCAGGCATGGGGAGCAAGTTGAATTGTCTGAAAATTAAATCAAAGTAAAAATGAAAAATATAAATGGGTGTTTCATATTCACTAACATGAGAGTCATCTTTTAGATCTGACATCTTGAAGCAATCCCTGAGAAATCTGATAGCTCATACCTCTGAGTAAATTATGGTCCAGAGCACTGGGGAAATAATTGAAAATGTTTGTTGTTTTTAAATAAGTGTAGTAAATCTGCAGTGGCATCAGTGGTCTGGAGTGCAGAGAGCACCATGTTATGTCCTGAAAAGTAGTGTGCTGGGGTCTTACTAAGGGAGACATGTTTGTCCTCTGGGTGTGGGAAGACAGGAGTGTTCTGACACTTCCTGTTAGCAGCATGGTGTTGGCCAAAGAGAGGAGGTGCCCAGCAGAAAATGCTCATACCAGGCTCCCCTGGCAGTAGAGGTGTAGTCCAGGCAAGTCATTTCCCTTTAGAAAGGCAAATGTGGATAGGACTATGCCTTCTGGGGTTTCTGGGAAGACAGATAAGCAGCATCAAATTATTGCTATATGGAGGGTATAAACAATGCCCAGCCCTGAGTACTGAATCAGAGTACTTTTCAGTAACCTTCCTGCAGGTGTGTGTGCTCCTGTGTGCTTTGTGTGTGTTTACATGCCTACATGGAATCAGTGTATTTTTATGCATGTTTATGTGTTTGGATGTGTGTGCACTTGGTGTACGTACACATGGATATACTTTGTGAGTCTGTGTGTACTTGTGTATTTAGGTACTATGTGTGTGTACACTTTGGTCACCTTTCAGGAATGAGACTTCTTTGAGGACTAACAGTGAGCTATTCTCTCTGTCCTCAGAGGCCTGAAGCACGAAGGAGTTCAGCAGATGGGCCTGGTATTCTGGTGGATAGCAGAGCATTTGAACAAGCACCTTCTTTCCTATGTGCTCCGAAGTACACTGAATGCTATAACCACACAGGGCTTCATCCTGCTTTGGAAAAATATACTATACATGAATGTTATGCTACATTTTTAAATACAGTACTATATGTTTTAAAACAAGAGTTTCTGGTCAGAACTCAGTAATGTGGGAATTCCAAATAATTTAATAATGGCTTATCCCACAAAATGGTGTCTTGCGGGCAATTAGTGAAGCTGAGAATCTTGAATTTTTACATTAGTTCCACAGTCAAGAGTAGTTTAGTTCAAGACAAAGAAGCCCTTGAGTCCAGGGAGTTTATGGTGATAAACTGAGAACATCACAATGGAGGGAAAGGGAGGGACACACTATTGCGAAGTCTATTTTGTTCAATTAATATCACTAATATCTTGCATCTCCCCATCTCTTCCTCTCAGTCCTTTCTGTCTGGGGAAATGAGTACTCCACCCCATTTGATCTTTCTCCTTGACCTAGTGCTTCTGCTTCTTTACTGTGTGTGGTTCCCTCAAGCAGCCTGCCTTATGCTGTTACTCCCCATCCTCATTCCCCCTCCTTCCTTCGCAGTAGCCTCCCCTTTCACACTTACCTCATCTCTGTTGGGGTTCTGCCATGTTATCTATTGTCCCTACTGGACTAGCAGGGGCTGTCTGTGTGTCTCACTCAGCCTCAGAGCTTCCTGGGACCCCCCAGCTTACAGGTGTTGATTAACTCAATGTCTGATTTGTGAGTGAATGGATGAAAGACAGCTTATACCCACACTCTTGGCAGCACTGGAACTATAACCACCTCCTTGTCTGGAGTTCCTATGGTCTTTGTTGTTTGTTGGTCATGACTCTCATTTCCCTCTGGTTCTGTAACCACTAATAGTCCATCCAGTAGCTATGATAATGAGTCCAAGGTTGGACTGGAGACCCAGATCTAATGAGACTTAACTTATAACTTTACCTGGAAATATTGGGAGAAATTTGGCTATGGTGTGAGTTTGTGTTCCCACAGATTACAGCATGTATTTTGCTATTCAAGAATAAAATCCACACATAGAAAAACAGGAAAAACAAAGAAACAAAGTCCTGATGAAATTGTTTTTTCTGGATCTGGTCTTACTTGCCATGGTAGGCCTCTAGATTTCTTCCTTTTCCTCTCCCTCCTTCTTCTTCTCCTCTCTCTCACCTTTTTTCTCTTTTTTCTCAATCTCTTCATTATTATCTTCCTTTTTATTTTTAAAAAATAACAAAACCCTAGAGATTTAAATTCCTTGTTTTAATTCAACCTTTCATATCCTGAGTTAAACTCCTGAATTAAGTGAGCATGCTGTAGGGCAGGCAGCTGAGAAAAGTTTCCCTTGGGATGAGTGGAGGGCTCATATAGAGTGTTTGAGAACCTTAGGGGACTGTGCCCTCTCTGCCATGAGCCTGCTAGAGAAAGCTTATGAGAGTGAAGTCCATTTTGCTCAATTAATGTCACCAAGAACATTTTACAATCAAGTTGGGTTCCTTTTTTTTTGAGTTTATGAACCTGAATGTAGATGCCTCTAGGGAAGAATGAATTCAGAGCTCACAGCCCACCAACCTGTAGCACCCACCCTGGATGAGGCCTCCGCCCTGGTCCTGGCCAGTATGCACAGGGAACCAGCATCATGTGTTCTGCTGTATGGTTAGCAGGAATGTACCGTGTGTTTCCTTGTGAAGATATGGGATTGAGGAGCATCAAAGTTGGAAAACACAACAGGGCTTGGTAGTACATTTGGCAGAATCATACTGCAAGACTGCATTGAGGATGAGTTGGGAGGGCTGGAAGGGGCAATGGGGTCTGCAAATACATAAAACAGCTCTGGGGGGACATCCCAAGGAGTGCCTGGGAGTGCTCAGGGCCTTCCTATATGTGGAGGCAAGAAATGGGGAACTGACAGCTGCCCTCTGGCAGCCACTTTGTCATCATGACTCCTCCTCCATATCTCTGGCTGGTGAAGGCTTCCCTTGTGTAACTGCTTGGTTGGGCCCAGGAACCCCTTGCCAAGTGGACATGAGCCTGTCAAGGTCCCAAACTTCCCTTTTCAATTTCTCCTCCAGAGAAACAACTTGTCTCAGACACACCCTATCTGAGATCAGGGTGTCCCTTGGGGTGTGGGTGAACCCAAAGTTTAAACCAAAGGATCTGGACCTTTTCTACCAAGAGCCCCATGGGAGCATTGGTTGAGTGGTGAGGAGATGGGGTAAGGGGTTTGGCAGGTCCAAAGACTGTCCATCAGACACAGTTATGGAACTTTTGGTGAGGAACAGGAAGGACTCCTATACCAGACAGGTCTTTATCTCTCTAGAGGAGTACAGTACTCAGAGGCTAAGAGGCCCCACTCCTGCTGAGAGGAGAACGCAGCTTGAATGGGTGGCAGTCTTGGGGCAGCCTGACCCCATCCCCCACTCACAGTGTAGCAGGTGGCATGCTCCCATATGGCTCTGCAGCTCAGTTTTCTTCTCAGAATCACTTGCCCTGCAGGGTGATTGTTATTGGCAGACAAGAAAAACATGCAAAGCAATGAGTGGCACTCCTAGAAGATGTGTGCCTTGAACAAGGCCACTGCTTCTCAGGTTTTTCTCCTTTGCTTCAAAACAGACATATACACTTGTGCCCAATGGCATCTATGGTGATTCTTTCTCACTCCTAGTACTGACAAGAGCTTCTCAGGATACATTTGAGTTCTTTCATTACTCGGAAAGTTTTTATTGAACACATGCTTTGAGCTGTGATCTGCCATTGGCCAAGCTGACCCATCATGGTATGAGGCAAGTATCATGATCTATATATTCCACCAATCCCAGGAGCTCCACCTTGGTCCACACTTCTAGCTGTCCCCATGAGAGAGGGGTCATGTCCTTGCTTTATAGATTAAACAACCACAGCTTGGGATGATGTGAGCTCTTGGATATAGGAAGAAATAAAAAGGAGTGGAGCTTGGGTAAAATCGGGGTCTAAGACTGTGAATGGGCCCTGGGCTAGGTCTATCCTGTGGGACAGAGCAGGAGTTCCTGGCCTGCTGGGAAGGGAGCCACCTAGGGTACAGAAGGCTGATTTGGATTCTCTCTTCTGATTGTGGTGTGCATGGGCATGGGGTGCACATACGTGACAGAAGAGACAGAGAAATAGAGGGAGGAGAAGAGACAGAGACAGAGACATGTAAAGACCATAGCTACTGCATAGCTGTCTTCAGAGGGGGTGTGGCCCAACAGAGCAGCTCCTGAGCTGTGCTTGGTGTTGAAGGGGAGGCCTCTGTTTGCTGGAAGAAGAGGTGTAAACAACGGTCAGGTCAGGCAGGAGCCCTGGATGCTGAGCAGTGCCTGGGGTGCTCAGTTGGAAAGCTCTGCTTGGCTGAGGAGAGCTTTCTGGGTCCAGATAGTATATCCCTGACACTGCTGTAATTGACCACACCAGAAGGGGGCACTGCACACAGCTGTGAGGAAGCAGTGCCCAGTGAAGTCCTTCATCCTGGCACCCTGAGAGTCAGTGGGGTGTTGAAATGAATGTCATATGTTGCATATCTACTCCCCAGAAAGGGACTAGGGGGATAAACTCATTCTGTTCCACTTAATGAGAAGCAAAATCTAGCTGTCAGGAGCTCAAGTAGACAGATTTGAGGGTGTGTTCTGACTGCTATGTAACAACTGTATAGCGCTGGAACTTCACTTACAGCTTCCTAAGCCTCAGTTTCACCATCTGAAAGCTGTTAAAAGGACCAAAGGTAGCTGGATCTGTGGACTGTGAGGTGGTCACAGAGCCTGGCGCTGGGCATGCGAGCCTTCCAAAATACATTGTGAGTGGGGCACTGTGGTCCCCACTTTGAGAAGTGAGGGAGCAAGGGCTAGAGGTGCCTGTGCTGCTCTTTTGGAGGTCACATAGCTGTGGGGACATCATGGAATCCCCGCCTCCTAGGCTGACTTCAAAGCCCTCACGGTGATGGATTATTGATTTTTCTTTTCTTTAATAACACTGGCTTCTGGTACACAGTGGCTGAGACTTTGTGAGTTAGGGAAATGGCTGCAGCCTGCTGAATTGCTCCTGGCCACAGTCACTTTGAAGAGGGTGGTAATTCAGACTGACACTGCACTGATCCCCACCCCTCACAGGTAAGGGAGCCTGGGCTTTCGGAACATTGATATCAGACTTTGAGTCACTTAAACCAAAGACACATTTTCATTTAAACCAAATGTTAACAAATTCTGCACATGTTGAGTAATAATAATAAAGAGCAAATGTACAAATCTGTGAACATGTTTATAGAGTACACTCCTGGAGACTGAATTCCCATGTGTGTGTCTGGTGCAGAATCATGGAAGCCTCTTCCAGGGGTGACCAGGTTATGATAATTTGTTATTTGCAGACTGTCTACAGTTTCTGACCCACTTGCAAGTATATGCAGGTTTGTGTGCATGTGCATTATATGTGTGTTTTCTTCCACATGTGTTATACCAGTGGGCTCTTATACATACACAAATGCACAGGCACCCTGGTGCCCCATGTATACTTCTGTTCCCCTTAGCAACCTATCTTAGAGAATATTCTTTCATAGTTCTGTCAGATCTGTTGCATTTTTGTACTCATCTCATTAGGTGAAATGAGTCTGTTTAGTTTTTTATGGTTCTATAGTACACTTCTGTTGTATAGATATGCCTAAAAGTATTTGTATGATCTGTATTCCTGGATAACTTCCTCATCACTCAAGTTTTTTTCTGTTACAAACAATATTGCACCAAATGACATTGAACACATTTGAGAACATGTGTGTAGAGTACACTCCTAGAGACTGACTTCCCATGTGAGTTCTAATGGATATTAGCAAAGGATTGTTGCACCAATCACAACACTAATAAGGGACAGGCCTTCATTTCTATGTATGTACATCCTAAGTGATACTGTAAACATCATCAACCAAGCAGATGAAAAATGAAATCTTGTTTGTGTTTTGATTTGCAATTCCTTATGTTGGGTGGGGTTGTGATGAGATTTAGTTAACTAACTTACATATTAGCTAATTATATAATTGTTACATTACTTGGTTATATTTATGTCTGCCCTGTTAGATTGAGGCACTTATACTGAAACTCAGCCAAGACAGCCTAGAGGAGAGAGGACAAGAAAGGATCAGTTGCTGTGTTTGTTCCATAACTTGACTGACTGACTGTTGCAATGGAAAGGCCTCACTGGGTTTCTCAAGCAGCTTCATCAGCCCTCTGTGTCATTTAGACCAGGGGTTGGGAAGCAGATTTCTTAAAGGGCCAAATAGTAACAATTTTAAGTTTTGTCAGCCAGATGTTCTTTCAGAATTGCTCAGTTCTAACCTGTGATAGAAATTAGCCTCAGGTAATATGTAACTGAGTGAGCAAAACCATCTTTCAATAAAATTTGCTGTGAGCTCTATTTGGCCCTTAGGCCTTCGTTTTCAAACCTCTGTTCTACACTATGTGCCCACAAGTGGGTGTCTGGAGACTAGACTGACACCTGATTTTGCAGATCCCAAATGGCCTTGCACAGCTGTGATTCTCAGTTTACAGGCAGGAAGATATGCAAACCAGATGAAATGATAAGTCCGAGTCTGTGCTGCTGTTTCAATATTCAAGATGTTAGACTTTATGATCCTGTCATCCTCTAGAGAGAAAGACAGGCCAGAAGTTCTACCATGTGCCCACCAGCACACAGAGCTTGCTGAGTTGTTATAACATTTCTTTGCCCTGATTACACATTCACGTATCAAATCTGCCCTGCCCTGGACACGTCAGTGACCTGACCTGGAAACGAGTGTTTGGGACATAAAAAGAGCAATGTTCTGTGCTCCCAAATCAGGTGGCACTGAGGAGGGAACCCAGGGCTGAGGGAGGAACCCCTAGCAGTGAGAGGAGCCTTGCTGGAGGCTTGAAGACCAGTCCCTCATTCCTGAGAGGTAGAAGGCAGCAGGGGGCTAGGGGATCCTTGGAGCATTCAGAGGAGGGAGGAGGCCTTGGCAGCTCTGAGCAGAAAATGGCTGCCTATGCAGGACCCACACCAGGGTCCTGGGGAAGCCAGGCCTAGTGAGTCCTGGGAGGGGACTGTGACCTAGCATGTGTCCCAGTGAGCAGCTGTGGAGTCAGTGAGGTTATGATTGACTGAAGCCACTGACTCAGGTGCCACTCTGCCACCTGTGTCATCAGTGTGCCTAGGACATATGAGGGCTGAGCTAGTGTTTTTGGAGGAAGGATGTATAAATGAATGAGTGGAGGTAATGAATGTCATTACCAGTCATTTGGCTATCAAATCATGTGAGCAGTGTCTACTCAAAAAATGTACACAGATTATAGTGACTATTAGTGTCACTGGCATCACCACATTTGATTTCAAGTGCAAATTCACTTGTTAATGATAGTGACAGTATTTTTTATGTTACTGTGCACATTCTAGTTCTAAAAACTAACGTTATTCATTTAATTCTCACAATAATTTAATTAGGAGGTGAGTCCATATAATATCCCATTTTATGGATGAAAGAACTGAGTTAACTGAGGTTAAATAACTTCATAAACTTGACAGTTGCTTCATGTAAAGAGGAACCCTGAGGTTACTTTTCAGCAGTGGTTATCAAATGTTTCCCATGAAGAATCAGACTCCTGTGGTGATAGTTAAAGAGCATAGATCACTGGCCCCGTCCTGTGGAAATATGGCAGGAGATGAGAACCTACCTGCCTTTCAAGTCTCATTTCAGTGCTTATGTTGTTGGTCTGGAAGTCATACTTTGAGAGCCACTAGTTCAGAGGATTTTGTGGGTTTAAGAAAAGTGGTCCTAGTGAAGGCTGCTTTCATTTGTTTCTGGTGTTCTTGGGCCCAAAGGACCTTCTCAGTCCTTTAGTTTTGCCGTCCTGTCTTCTCATCCTCAGGAATTTTGCAAATTCAGCCAGCACTGCCACAAACCAAACCCCAGGGAACAGACACCCACTTACTTGCTGAATCAGGGCTCTTTCTCTCTGGGAACTATTGAAATGCTGAGTGCAAGGTGCAGGCTCCATCTCAGTAGCAATGCCCTAACTTTTATTGTGGGCACTGGAGTGTGCTTTGGCTCTGCCTGTGACACAAGCTGGACTCTTCCCCCATTTCAGTGTCTTACCCTCACAAGTGCTAAATTGCCTCATACACAAAATACATCTGGTGTTTGACTCATTGAAAATATTTTTCTATGGTTGAAAAGAAGTGTGTGGATAGTCTGACTCCATTAATTTCCACTGGAGTGACTCCGGACCATCTGTTCCAGGCTCTGTTGCAAGAGAGCAGGAGGGGCCTGAGTGCTGGGCAGAAGGCCAGGGAAATGTGCAGTGTCAACTCCAAGAAGCCGGGGGCACCAGCTCATGTCACCTGTGTACCTGTCAGACCAATGGATGCTTTCCCACCTGCTCTGTGCCCTTTGGCAGTTACCAAGTTTCGTGAGGTCCACAAAAGCTCTGTGGAGGAGCCTGACATCCTTATTGCTATGTTCTCCATGACTGGGGTCTGGAGGGTTGACTGTTATGTCCATGATGCCATGGCCAGGCTTTCTGTGACATCTGCTTGGCCCAGTAGGACAGATATTCTTCTGTGCTTTCAAGCAATTCTTTTTTGGGGTAGACTTACTGAAAGTGAGGAGCAACCTGTGGGGATTTATGGGGCCCCGCCATTTGGAGAGAGTAAGACTTCAAGTCAGGTTTATAGAGAAGAAGCTGGACTACAGAGCGGGCTGGGCTTTGAAGTGGCTGTGTGCCCTTTGCCAAGGACAAAGTTCCCTTAAAAATAGAGACTTTTTATAGTCATTGTGACAGTGTGCAAATGAACTTGCTTGAACAATGCCTCGGACAGAGGTACCCAAAGGATAGGACTGTCCCTAGTATGGATGATTTAGATTATCTCTTTCCCTTGGGTGAGAGCAGAACCTGTGGATGTGCTGAGATAGGACCTTGAGTTAACCAGGAAGAAAACTATCTGGGTGGTCTTGATGTAATTGTATGAGTCCTTAAATGAAAAAAAAAGCCATCCTGAAACCAAGACTTTTCCTGGAAATAAGTATGTCAGTGAACAGATGTTGCACACAACTGAATAGAAAATGCTGGGCACAGTGGTACCTGTTCATAATCCCAGCTATCCAGGAAAGTAGATCAAGAAAGTCACAAATTCTTATGACAGCCTGGGGAATTTGGCAAGACCTTGTCTCAAAAAGCAAAACAAAACAACAACAAAATAAAGAAGGCTGTGAATGTAGTTTGATATGAACCACAGTTTAATTCCTAGTACCACCAAAACTAAAGAAGCTCAGTGATAGAATGATCTTGGGATCAATCTCCAGTACTAACACCATTACCAAAAAAGAAAACAAAGGTGGAAAGTGCTTGACACATACACATGGCAGTAGGAGATGACCCAGGCAGAAATATATGTTCAAGTTGCACCCAGGCTGCAGTGAGCAGCAAAACACAGCCATCACCACACAAGAGCCGATACATAGCAACAGAATACACAGGATGAAGCAAGGTCCCAGGTGGAGATTTTTAAGCAAAATACCCTACTGGTGGAGAGACATGGTCTCAAACCAGGAGAGAGTCTCCATCAGATGCTGAAACTGAGGGATACTTCTGTTAGATCTTCTGCTTCTGTTGCTCTCCACAGAATTTTGTATTTCTTTCCAATGAGAAACTCTGCTTCTAGTTCAAGAAAGGGTAGAGGAGATAGCAACCCCAGTCATTCTGACTCTGGGTTGTGCTGTCCCTACAGCCTGCATGGTGTTTCCTGGGAGATAAGGAGAAGAGGAAGAGCTAGAGTGGAGAGGTGGACCCCAGCCCTTCTTCTGATGCCTGGATCCCTGTCCTCACTAATCTGGGCACATGACCAGATTCTGAAGAGTTTTCTTGTGGGTTGACACTACATCCAAAGGCCTGGGGATTAGTTACCCCACTGATACCCTGAATCTCCTCCAAGCCTTCCCTATTCCACTTCTTCTTTCTGTAGCTGTGGACATTGCACTCAGCCTCCTGCCACCCTTTCTCAAATACCACACTGTAGCCTAAACTGAGTCAAGTTCTTATGAACATTTTATAAAGACACTAAACTGGAGCTGTAATGGTGAACCTTTTAGAGCTTTCACTGATACAAATGGCCTACTACCGCATGTGCATGAGAGGTTCACTGCCGGTGCTCTAGAGAGAATGAGGGTGTCCCCATATAACGCAGAAGAGATGGTATAGGTTGACATGTTACAAACAGAAGCTATTCAAACCTAAGCTCCATCATCTATTAACTTTCTGACACCGTCAGTAAATAGTTTTTCTGAATCTCAGTTTCCTCACCTGGAAAATGGAATAATTTCACCCTCAGGAAAGGACGGTGGTGAGATAATGATACATACAGAACAAGCAGCCATGTCGGCCTGTGGAAGACACTCCAAGTATGTCAGTATTCTGCCATTCGCTTCCCTTCTAGCTCTGAAAGCAAAAACTTCTTATGGTAAGAAAAACCAAATGCCCTGTGGTGAGTGACAGATGAAGAAAGAAACTAGATTGTGCGACCAGTACATGAAGACCCAGGCTGATGTCCCAGAGGCCCAGAGTTGAACAGGTCTGGTCCACACTCTTTGTACTTTCTCCGACAGGATTTTCTTTCCCATGGAGCACATTATCACCAATGGGACTATTTCTGAATTCATCTCCAGTTCCTGATTAGAGGCTCATGAATATTCAAATACTCATCTTCTCTTATTTGCCTGACTATTAGCATTCTGTCTCTAGGCTTTTTTTGTGGTTTTTCTGTGTTGCACATTTGTTCAGTGATTCACGCTTCACCGTCCGATGTGACCGGCTTCGAGACAATCTCAGCTATTCCCAGCTCTCGGAGAGGCTGGGTTTTCTCTCTGCTTCAGCTGCCAGCTTCTCCTTGCTGTTTCTGCTCCCAGAGGTGGAAGGTTGGAGGAACAGCCTGCAGAGTGCCACTTTGGGAACTCACTTCTGGGTTTTTAAAATTCATATTGATAATAATAATCCAGGACATATGTCTATCACTTCAAATTTTACAAAGAGATTTCATATTATCCTGTTTTACAGTCTGGCTTTCTAGAAATACAAAATGCTGACATTCTTTTCCGAATAGGGCCATCTCTCTTTTTTCTTCTGAATATTTAACAACAAGATTTGAACAAAACAGAATTTGTGTTAAAGCCCAGCTGTACGACAATTTCTTACAATGGTACCGCGTCAAAGGGGATTTGTCTGTCTCTCCTTCTGTGCTGGGTGAATTTTGGCATGGAGTATGTTTGGTTCTGTAGGAAATGCAGCTTGTGTTAATTTCCTATTGCAGCAGTAACAAATTATCACAATCTGGTATAAACTAATGCACAGTTACTTTTATAGTTCTGGAGGTCAGGAACATGTTCTTGTGAAGACACTTGTAGAAAATCCATTTTCTCGTCACTGCCACCTTCTTAGGGCTGCTTGTACTCCTTAGTGCCCAGCACTTCCTCCATCTTGAAAGCAAACCTCCAGATCAATCAGTCTCTCCTTCTCTCTCTCTCTCTCTCTGTGTGTGTGTGTCTGCGTTTCCTTCCATCCTCACATCTTTGTTTTTCTCTAATTCTCCTTAACATAAACCATTGTGATTACCTTGGGCTTATCCAGAAAGGCAAGAATAGTTTTCCTATCTCAAAATACTTTGATTGTTTTGGTGTGTGTGACCATTTTTTAAATGACTTTATTGGTCTATTTAACATATACATTATGATCACATTCAACATTGAGAGTTTGTACCTGTACATGACATCTTGATTCTCATTTGTTCCCATCCCCCTGCCCTCCACCCCTTATATACATAAGCCTTGCTTTCATTTTTTTCCATCGAATATTTTCTTTCCCTGCTTATAGCCCCCCTACACACCCTTTTTGCTTTTCCTTTTAAACCCTTTCTTCCTACTTCACAATACCTAACAAACATTTTGGAACTCACTTCCACCTTCAGTTTCTCTTACCAGAGAAATCATATGGTATTTATACATCTGAGTCCTATTTATTTCATTTATGAGTGTGTCCTCAAGGTATACCCATTTGAGTATAGATGAATCAAATTTATCATTCTCACATCTGCACAGTTCCCTTTTCTGTGTGCAATAGCACAAACACAAGGACATTCCTGATGATCTGTGAGTGCACACTCTGTCTCTGGCTCCTGTCTTCTGGACCAGTCAGGGTAAATATCCTATTTATCTAGGATATGACTCTTCTAGCTGCTTTTCCTCCACTTCAGGGGGAACTTCTCCCAACACCAGTTGCAAAGTTCTTCCCTTGGGTGTGTGGATGGATTCTGGTAGTGGGTTCAGCTAAAAGCAACTTCCTAGCCAAGTCTCTGTGTGCTTAAAGGATTTTTCACACAAGTGATACCTCTGAATTAGTTGAAGCTGGGACACAATGACAGTTTTTTGTACTGAGGATTGAACCTATGGTTTTCACATTGAGCTGTATCCTTCAAACCCTTCAGATTCTCCAAATTTCCTTTCCAGTCTTTTGAGACTGGTTCTCATGGAGTCACTGTTTCCTAGGATTGGCTCAAACTTGCAGTCCTTTAGCATCATACTCCCAGAGTGAGGGAATTACAACACAGAGAATGTAAATAAATGCTCTGTATCTCTCTTGTAGTACTGTTCATGGATTCTGGTGCCAGAGAGTTCCGGATTTATATTCAGGCCTGGTATCTGATTTTGTGCATGATATGTCACCTGTCTGATCCTCCACTTCTCCATCTGTGAAATGGAGGTACAGTGTCTATACTGTGGCATTATAGTTTTTTGGAAGCATTAAATGGAGCAAGACTCATAGAGAGCTTTGCATAAGCATTAGATAAATACATATTAGCTCTTTAATCACCATTGCTGTTGCATTCAGAATATCATTATTTCTGAGACATGTGTTCTGTGCTTGCTAAAACTTGTTGTAATTCTTCAAATTGCTGCTATTATGATTCCTCGATGAGGACATGAACACAGGCAATTTCATAAGGCTTCTTGGACTCTCTGCACTGATTGAGCATATCTTATACAACATCCACATATACACATTTGATCCCTAACAAAAGTAGGAGGCAAGTATACCTACTATCTTCATTTTGAATGTGAAGAAACAGACTGTGTAGTGAAGTGATTTTCCTATGAGATTACTGATAGTGGTGAATAGAATTTGAACTCCCTGTGATCTACTGGAGCCTGGACTCCTTCCTAATCCTATGCCTTTGTGTATAGAAATGATGGCCTGTGTACTCCCTACCCATTTCTGATGGCAAACTCACCCTGAACATCAGGGGCCTGAAAAAGCTTGAGAACAGGTGCCAGTTAGAGCTCATTAGGATGGCACTGCCTCAGATAGAAATAAGTGCTGTGACTCAGTCTCTATTGTGCTGGCTTGCTGTCTCTCAGAGCCAGGGGACACCAGCCCCTGGTGCATTTCCTCACAACTTCCCAGAGCTATTTCCTCATAAGTCCTGCTTGATCACCATAAAAGTCAACATTTACATTGAAGCCAATATTAATAGCCAAGCACAGGAACAACTTGGGGAATTTTCTTTAGAACAGAAAATGCCCAATTTCCAAAGATCTGGCTTAAGCACAAATAGGTGTTGACTTCAGCTCTTCTGGGAGCTGCTGCCATGCATACCAACAGAGTCCCACAGCTCCAAACGGGGTGTTTGTCAACAGGAAGATCTGTGTGGAGCTTGAGGAAGTCTTGAATAATGTATAAAATCCACACGTTAAGGTTGATTAAAATCCTGAGTGCATTATCCAAGGAGAGCAAAAGACCATTGAGTTCTGTGATCACTGAAAATCATTGATCTTCAAGGACTTTTGTCTTAAAACAATTAATACCAGGGCCATCAGATCCAGGAGGAAACTAGCATGAACATAACAATTTATTTACCAAATAAATTCATAAATGACAAGAAACAGATAAGATTTGAATTTGGTATGGCACTAAAATTCAAGCTTATATGTATTACATTTTTGTTGTTTTTGCTGTTTTTGTTGTTGTTTTGAGATAGGGTGTTATTATGTAGTTCTGACTGGCCTTGACTCACTATGTATCTGTGGCCTTGAACTCACCATGATCCTCCTGTCTCAGCCTCCCCATGCTGAGATGACAGGCATGCATGCAACACAACCCTTGATCTTTACACTCTTATGTTGGAATCAAAACAGGGCAAATGAGGTCTACTTTGGATTCCATGAAACCTTACTGAGATCTCTTACATGAGGTGTGGCCTTTTTTAGGAAAAGGCATGAGGAAGTGGAAAGGGAAGGCAGGTGCAGGAAACCTCTGCCTTACCAGGAGGAGAGCCATCCAGACCAGACCAAAGGGGAGTTGATGAGAGCAGGGGTGTGGCTTGCAAGAAAGAGGAATGTGGGAAATAAAGGTATTCTGGGAAAAGATAGTAAAGTCAGGACACACGGTCATAGGACAGCAAGATCCGTGATTTATTTTAGAGTATATTGAGTGTGAGGCTGGTGAAAACAGAGAAGGAGATGTAGAAAAAGTAATAAGATTCTTTCAATACCACATGGTGGAACCTGTTAAAAATAACTTATCTTTAAAAGAGCCTGAATTGGCTCAGATAACTGAGAAAGATACAGTTCTTCTTTCGGGCATGATTGGATGCAGGACTTCAGCAGAGACATCAGAGTTCCTGACTCTGGCCATCTTCTGAGAAGACTGACATCATGGCCCTTAACAGCCAAAACTTGCATGCTGAAAGTTAAAAAAGGATATGGGGGGAGACTGTCTCTTGGCACTTTCCAGACTTCCAAGTCTCTGGAAGTCCACACCCCACCAAGGGTGAGGAGAGAGGTGTCTACCATCTGCTCCAGAATTGCAAGGAAAGATAGGAAGAGCAGAAAAAACTCTAATGGAGTGCTGCTCACCATTCATTCTGCAAGATGCATATTGTTAAGAAGGGATCATTCAGAAGCAGCGTCGGAGGGAAAAGGCCATGTTATGACTCTGTTCCTCAGACTTTGACACTTTTTGAAAGCACTTCTCAGCTTTTACTTACCTCTGTTTGGATTTCCTTTCTGTCTCCAGGTCACAAATGGTGCCCAGCAAGTCATGAAGAACCTCATAAGAGAAGCCCAAATCATCACTGCAGGTAACTGAGTGGGCGTAGACAAAAACGCGGCAGCCCTTTTGCAGTTTCATTGCTTGTTTTGTTCACAGCTACCTGCAGTATGGCATGACTGCAGATGGAGCGAAATATGTTTCAGTGTAACACATTTACAGCAGGGGAGAGATACCCCCAAAACACAACTACTCAACCCAAAAGCAGGTTTACATTTCCTAGTCTGTGCTGCTTTCTGAATACAAAGAGACATGATTATTGCAATAATGGAGAATTAAGCTATGGTCAGATACTCAAGAGGTACTTTAAACAGTTGGTCGTAAATATAAATTGGAGCATTATGATTTTCACGAGAGGAAGATTAAAGCAGACCCCAGTAACCAATTCTGAAATGGAGTCAGGAACTGAGACGTAAAACTGGACAAGTATACATCTTTAGAGCAAAGGGAGAGAACAAGAATAGCTCCAAATGGGCAATGCACCTCTGACCTGGGAGCCCAGGCTGGGACATCAGTGGGGATGTCCTGTGCTGGTCCAGTACAGACTGTCTTGGCTTTGACTTGATAGCCTCAGCTATGTTGCATTTCCTTTTCACTCCTTAGTCTTCTCAGTATTCAGAGGCGTTAACTACAGTATGCTTGCAGAAGCTTGCTGAGAGGGTAGGCTGGTAGCTTTCCCAGCAGCACACAGTCAAGGCCTGCCTTGGGATGATCTCTGCCAGATTCTGCCAATGAAGTTGATGTTGGAAGGGTCAGTGGTGATGGATGTTGAGGATGATGAAGGTAAAGACAGTGAGATGGGAGCTCTAGGGCTTGGGGTGGGACTTTGACATAAAGGAGATGGTCTATGAACCAGGCTTTGTAGGTCCTCTGCTCTTAGTGCTCTAGAAGACCATGATGAGAAACACTGAGAGAACTCTTTCAAGCTGATTTCCCACCTTCTACCCCACCTTATTGGAGTCTAGAGACAGGTGTTGGGTTTTGAGTTTGTCCTAGTATCTGTGCTGGAATCCAGATATATGTTAAATATCAGCCTCTAAATTAAGCATTGTCCAATGTGATAGCTGTTCACTCAGTTTCCTTTTGGACTTAGCTTTCCTGTTCCAGGATATGGGCTCTAGGACTTTCTTTCCATTTCCCAGGGACATAGATGACTGGTATTTGGCATTGGGGCATTGCAGACCTCAACTCACTTGCCCAAAAGGGCACAGAGACTGCACCTGCAGCTGGACATCAGGGTCATATGAGGACCACGAGGGAAGAGAAGCTATCATATAACTTTTAAGTCATTGTCTGAGCTTGTGGGACATTTTTTTTTACTTGAAAAGAAGCCTAAATTTTATTCATAGATCTAAGTTATAAATCTTCTCCCCCAAAATGCTCCTTTGAAGAATGTGAAAAATGACTGTCTTCCTTTTGTTTCTGGTCTAAGTTCAGCATATCAAAGAAGCATGATTTTAAGGTATGCTACTGAGGATGCTCACAATAATAACTGACACAAAAAATATAAAACCTGAACTTGGATCTAATTAACAGTTTGGAAATCCTCAACATGGAGGTAGCTAAACAATCCCAAGTACAGTAAACTCTGCAGTTTTCCTGAACTGGACTGGGCCTGCTGAGCCCAGCTGCCAGCCAAGCATCACGGATGAAGACAAATAACTGCAGAAAATGTACTGTAATGAAAACATTGGCAGACCCTTCCAAGCAGTAGAGCTTGGGAGTCTCCCTTTGGTTACATTCGTATATTACACAATTACTATCCTGGAAATAGCCTGTTCTTCATTTCTGATTGGTGCATCTTGGTTTAGAATAGAGGCTACTACCCTATTGCAAGATGCTTTATGCTTGAGACCATATGTAGGTTGGAGTCAGCCTGGACCAGACTTATCCCTGTCAATTGGCAACAATTTGCCGTTTCACAGGAGATGGAATCAGTCACATATAATCACTAATATCACAGCACTGGGGGCCGGCCAGTGCAGACAGGTCAGTCATCCCTCCAATCTGCAGTTGAGCTGTTCATGCCCAGGAAAATGGATTTTATGCTTCTTAGTGGTGTGGCTGAGCAAATAACAACTTCTTAAGGATGCCTCTTGAGGAGGACTCCAGATGCAGAAAATACTGTATCAAGGTAACCTAGGAAATCCTGATAGGACTTGTAAGTTTTTCAGGAACTAGGGACCACTGTCTCAGACTTGCCACTAGCTTTCTTTTCTACTTGTTTCTGCAGTATCTAAATCCCTAACAAAAGGGCTTTCTATTGGCAGCAAATTAAGATGTATCCCTGAGAAAGTATTATATTGGGACTCTTTCAAAATAAATGTATCCCTGGAATTGGCTTAAGTTAGAAAAGGCAATAGATCTCCCCGCGTGAATGTAAAGGTCATTTTTGTTCAAATTTTGTTGGGTCAGAAAGCTTATAGCTTTGGGTTTCCCCCTATATACTGGCTTCATACTCAAGTAAGCCCTTTCCATATAGTGGCCCAGGAATTCCAAGCTCATGGCTCTCCATTTCAAGACAAGTAGGATAAAAAATGTGCATTTCCTAATAGTTCTAACATGTTTCAGAACCGAGACACACCAGACTGCCTGAGTCATGTGATCTATCTTAAGCCAATCCCTGTGGCCAAAGAAATGCTGTGTTCTTATTGGTCAGGTTGGGGGTTTTGCCAGGGCTGGACAAAAGGGTAAGACGAGATTCTGTGCTCTAAATCTAGGCCATGTTTACTGAAATAAGTACCTGCCCTTGAATTCAACCCACTTTAGGACATAGCAGGGGTTTAGAAATGTAGTCGTTTAAAAATGTGATGCATTTACCTCCAAAGAACTGGAAATTGGATAATAAGTGGAGACAAAACTTGCCCCCTCAAGGATCATACCTGGTCCACAGAAAGAGCTAGAAAAATACTCACATAACTTTCTCTCCAGGGGAAGTTAATAGCCCTTGTAACTGGATATAACTTTGGTGCTTTCCAGATATTCTTCACTGCTTCTCTTTTGTTTTTTTGCTCTAGCCAGCCACTCACCGACAGACTATTTTTCTACTTCTAGATGTGAATAACACATTGTTGGTCACGGAATATAGATTCCTGAGCAACTTCAGGAACTGGAAGGTGAAATTCGGAGGAGAGAGGAATAAGTTCACTAAGAGGTGACAAATGGGCAGTGCTAGCTAGACATTTGGAGATGACTAGAGTAATAAATTCATGGTTTTCCTCCTCCAGGAGATCCCTGGTGTAGGCTTCCTAGAAAAATCTTGATTTCTCAGTGAACAGCCCTACAAAGAGATCTTGCACTAGATTCCTATTGCTGCATTACAGATTTCAACACACTTAATGGCATAAAAATTTATTCTCTTATAGATGTGGAGGAAAGATGTATAAAATGTGTTGGCAGAAGTTGGCAGAGCTTCCTTCTGGAAGCTCTTTGCCTTTTATTGTTTCTCAAAGCTGCCTGCCTGGATTCTTTGACAGAGGGCCTCTTCCTCGCATGGTTCCAACTATTTGCTTTTGTTATCATATTTCCTTAACTGATTCTGATTCTCTTGCTTGCCTCTTATAGGAACACTTGTATACTTTGTGCACATCTGGATGATCTATGACAATCTTCCCATCTTGAGACACTTACTTTATCCACCTGTGCCAAAGTTGTATATTTATAGTTTCTGAAGATTAGGATGTAGATAACTTTGCTTGTCATATTCAGCTGATCTCAGTCTGTGATGGCTTTCAGAGGCTCTGGCCAGTGCAGAACAGTCTCACTCACTCCTCCCTCTCCCTCACCCTTAACCTCTGGATTCGTATATGCCACAAAATCTGCTTCCCCTTGATCTTCATCTCAGGCTTCATTTTCTGTGGAATATCTCTGGGAGCTCAGATAACATTTTTTACTCCCTTCTCTCACAGCTGGTCACCTTTTACATGAACCAATGGCCAATGACCACAGCCTTCTGTATCTTCAACCTGGGATGGAATCCAGCAGTGCTAATTCTAAAGTGAGAGAGTGATTATAGTCCTTTCAGCCACCTTGGAATTCCTGGTTCAAGCTACACCTGCTCTTGACATGTGTCCATGGGCTAACCCCGAGAGGGACTGACCCTCTTGTCTAGAAGCTCTTGGTGTGTGTGCACATGGGTTATGCTCCAGTAAGTTTTACTACATGCGCTCATGCTCAAGGGCAGAGTGAAGGACTGAGAAGACTGCCTTTCCTAGCTCTGTGACCCTAGACTACTTACTTTACCTATCTGTATTTGAATTTCTTAGTCTATAAAATGAATGACAATTAAATTTATCATATAAAATGGCTGAAATTACCATTAATTATAAAAATGGAAAGTATTCAAACCATTTGTAGGTTCTCAAAATTATGATTTCAGAAACTGCTGATATTATAGTAGTATCTAAATTCAGTCAGTCAACATGGAAGAAATTTTCTAAAGACTTTCTCTACAAACACCTGATTCTTCAACAAAATTTTCCAGGTGGGCTTGATGGATCTCTTGCTTGGCCAAATTGACTTCCCTCCCTAATCCTTTTCTTTATACCACCTTCTAGGTAGAGGTATCCATGTGTTAGGAACCAGGACTACTAAATATTAGGCAAAACCCAAAGGATCAGGATTTTTAGAAAACTTTTCCATCCTTTATTGAAAGAGCCATGTTCAGACAAAATGGACAATTAGCCTTTGCCTTTCCCTCTCTTTCTCTATCCTGTGGCATTATGCCTAGGATTTCTGCAGCCATTTTGTAGCATGAGGCAATGAGTCCAAGAAAGAACAAGAAAATCCTGACCTTGACTGATAGGGACTCGTGAGCTAACATGGGGACTGTGTACCTCCAGACTTCAGATTTGTGCCTTTTCAAGGATGAAATTTCAGGAAAAAGTAAACATATAAAAGCAGCTAAGAGGGAAGAAAGGAGACATAATTAAAGAGGTCTGTATCTCTCTTTCAACTTTAAAGAATTACAAAAAGAGAGGATGGCTCAAAACCAAGACAAACCTCTGACCCTCTCCTACAGTAGACTGGAAGCAACTTGAAAGCAGCAAATGTGTTTGCCTGGTGCTTGGTATCGTCCCTGGCATTGTTCCCGGCATAGTAGGTGTTTGTTGAACAAACGAGGGAATCTTCCTTTTTACCTCTTTTAACTTTGGCCAAGTCTGCCTGGCTCATCAGAGAAGTTGTGATGACATTTGTTTGGTGGTTTTCCAAGCCCTGTACTGCTTAAGTACAGCACACTCTCAGGGGGCCAGGCAGGCAGTTGGACAGCTGAATGCAGCTGGGTGGACCTGTGCAAGCAGAGTTCACACATTTCATCTGAACCTTCAAGATGAAAGGCTTTTCAAAGACTTGCATCAAGGTATAATTTTCTTTGGAGGATTTCTGATGAGGAATAAAATTTAAGATGAACAGGCGAAACATATTTATCTAAGGCCTGGTCTCTATTCCAAAGATGATATGACCCAATGGAAGATAGATACACATCAGTGTTTTTCAGCATCCTACATGGGCATCTGTCCTAAACACCCGGTGCAACTGCCAGCATCTCACCACAGAGCTTATTCTTCTGGCTTCCCAAAGGCAGGCATGAGATCCTACTGGCCTTGAGACAATTCCTGCCATGGTGCCAGCATAGTGCCTATTCGTAACGGGTGCACAGGCAGTTTTCTATAGAGATGGACAACGCTTGAACATTTGTCTTCGTAATATCTTATAGTAAGGGAGGAAAAGGCAAGAGAACATATTCTTGAGTAATATGTTCTGTTCCCTGGCATTGATAAAGGGGATAAAAATAAATCAGTCTTCTTATTCAACTTGTTTGAAAGACAAGCCAAAATCACACCATTAAAAATTAACATCTAAAACAGATTGTACATTACTAGGGATGAGTTCAGGCCCAGAGTAGAATAATTGGCCAAATGAATCTACAGAATGTTAGGAATGACGAATTCACTCTCATTTCCAGGGGTTAAGAAATAAAAGAAGACAAATTATCTTCATTACAGGCCAGAGGGGTTTTCAGGAAGAACCTGCCATATCTTATCTGAGTTAAAGGAGGAACTAGGCAAGAGGTTAAGGTCAGAGCTGTAGGATCTTCTGGGCTCCAGATTTATCACTGTGTCCTGTGAGATTCTTGTCAAAATTACCAGAACATTCCCTCCTTGGAGCCATCTAAACTGTATTCAGTGATATAATTAACTGTTTAATTGGCCTAAACAACTCATTTAATGCCCATTGTGCACATCCGTTGGCATGATCTGTAGGGTATGACATCCAGCACTAAACATTTCTGGAACACTTACCTGCCTGTAATTGACCCTGTGCTAGAACAGAAGATACACTGATAGATATATGACATAAACTTTGCTATTAGAGAACTTACTTCATAACATAGCTTTAAAGTATAGATTTTCAACCCCTGAACCTTGATATTTTGGTTGGGTACATCTTTGTAGTATGGGCTGTCTTGTGCCTTGCATAACAGCATGCCTATCCTCTAGCCCCTAAATTTCAATAATGTCTACCCCTCCAAAATGATTATTTATAATATTCCCAGATATGGCACATGTCTCCCTAAAAGGAAGGTCAAAATTGACTTTGATTGGCATACATGTCTACGGCCATACCACCCTGAACACTCCCAATCTCGTCTGGTTGGCAGTCATTTCTTTATTC
The DNA here is from genome assembly GCA_004026965.1 of Petromus typicus. Taxonomy (NCBI): domain Eukaryota; kingdom Metazoa; phylum Chordata; class Mammalia; order Rodentia; family Petromuridae; genus Petromus; species Petromus typicus. The sequence goes on along the minus strand of PVIR01001606.1, from coordinate 40,082 downwards.
TCAGAAATCTGGTTCCTATTCTGGTGGTAGTCTTTGGCTGGTTACTTAACTGTTACTTTTCCTTCTTCGTAGCACCTCACACAATTGTCAGCATACTGTAGGTATGTAATAAATGCTTGTAGGCCAAGAGAATACATGTTTGAATGAACTGGGGTTTCTCTCTGTGTAAGATCAAACTTTTCCTAAGGATTGATAGGCTTTTTGGAAGATCTTGAGTCTTGGCTATGTACAATGCCAAGTAAACAATATATTTGAACAAAATACGCCTGAGCTAAGTGTGAAAAAAATTCTGCTTATAGGGTATTTAGCTGTGTAAGCCTGACAGATAATTGAGCGGCTGGATTTTTTGGTTTCAACAGATTGGTTTGCCATTCTGTAGCCACAATAACAGAGCAAAGTAACGATCATGTCTATGTTTAATTTTCCAAACAGTGCTGCATTGCCGAGGCTAACAATCTGGCCAATTAAATGTGGCCGATCGGCACTCCTACACAAGTTTGGGGTATTTAAAATAGCTCTCTGCAAAAGAAACAGATCCAGACTGCAGAGAAACTTGTAATTCTCCCAAGTTTTCATATTTCAAAAGCCTACTTATGATGGTAAAATTCTTCTGGGTGACAGAAAAGAGACAAGCCATCCATTTTGAACTATTAGTGTCAATATGAGCATTGTCTGTGTGACCAGTGATTATGTCTACTGTGGAATTTGATAATTTTTTTATGCTCAAGAAAATACTCAAGCTTCTATTCTTCATGGACTGTCACCCACTCATACGGGACCATGGGTATCCTTCACCAAGCTTTCTTTACTACTTAGAGCCTTAGTGATAGGAATGAAGAAAGAGGCCTTGTCTCATTCTCAAATCTCCTGGACTTGAGTTCTTGTGGGTTCCTTCTTGTAAGGAAGGATGTATCACTCACCTGTTGCCACAGATATTACTGAGTGATAAACATCCAAGAAGCATCATTGGCATATGGTAGCAACATTTGGTTAGTCTGCAGATCTGTAGAGATTAGCTGACTTTGGCTGGGCTTTAGTGATTTTGAGTTGTATGTATCTCTTGAGTTAGCTATGGGTAGACAAATTGGCTTTGCTCATTTTATCTCGATTTGCCCACCGATCTGGAGACTGCACATCTGAGAACTGACCTAAAATAGTCTTGACAGGGAAAAATGGAATACTTTTCATCCTCCAGGGGACTAGTTGAGAAATGTACATGTGACAATTGCTGAAGTACAGGAGCTAGCATTATGATTGCTAATATGCCATTACACAAGCACATGTGGCTGAGCTGAGAGACTAGGTCCAGCCAGAGGCCAGTGTAAGAGGGTCCCGTAAAGCTATGCCACCAGGGGTGTGAGTACCAAGATGTGACGGGCTGTAATTGATTAACACATCAGTATAATAAATAGGCTATTCTTCAGAAAGTGTCAGGATTTGACTGAAATGTTAATTATGAACAAGAAAAAGCCATACAACAATGTTTAAAGAAACAGAAAAAAAGTGCAGAGAGATTAGCTATTATGTTCTATTTTCTTTAGCTAGAGAGATTCACAGTGGAAAGGAAAGAGTTCTACAACTATTAATAGGAGATAACTGAGGGTCAAAGTAGGTGAGGAGTTGGTGACTTCTTTGTGGAGTACATGTTTATAATTTCATGAGAATTCTGTCCCTAGCCATCAAAGAACTGCTGACAGTGATTTTGTGGGATCCTGGAAAATGGTAGATGCTCCTGAATAGATTAAGTTGGTTGTAATGGTTAACATGTGATGAAAGACTTACCCTATGGCACTTGCAAATCACTTAATTAAAAAGATGCAATAGCATGCAGCACCCACCCACGGAGTGCAAGTAAAATAACTAAAACTTTAGAATATTAATACTTTACACATGTACCTTGAAAGTAATTTCTAAGGTTATTAAAGGAAGTCATCTCAAATCATGGTCCAATTTACTGTCACATACTTCTTACTTATATCTTCTCATGACAGTATTTATACATTTAACACAGTACAAAATGGGAACTAATATTTGCTTATTTGCTTCTTCATGCCATGCAATGAACTAAGCCATTACATGCATGGACTCATTTATTCTCCCAAATCGCATGATATGACATTATTCTAGAGAAACCAGAAGCTCAGAGAATAAACCTTAAATTTGTACCAGTTCTGCCAACTAACTGCCTGTCTTATTCTCCTCATGTTGGCTACTATAAAAAAAAATGAGTAATAGAGTGAAGTAGAATTCCAGAATTCTGACTAAAAAATTTAGAGGAGTAAGTACAAGATTTGGAAATTCTGGGCTGGGAATTTAGCTCAGTGGTTCTGGCACCTGTCTTGCAAGCACAAGGACCCGGGTTCGATCCCCAGTAACCACATACCCTACTGGGTATGGAGACTCATGCCCAGCCGCAACCAGTACCACATCCTACAGTGCTGGGCATGGTGGCTCACATCTGTAATCCCAGCACTCGTGAGGCAGAGGCAGGAGGATTGCTGTGATGTGAGTTTGAAGCTGAGCTCAGGGCTAGCCTGAACTCCAAAGTGAGACCCTGTCTCAAAAAAAAAAAAAAAAAAAAAAAAAAGATTTGGAAATTCAGACTTGACAGCAAATAATGTGAATACAATACCTTTGAGCTTTTGTTGAAGTTGAAAAGAGTATGAGTGCTGCTATGTGCACACAAGGAAGCCTCGATCACTGTACAGGCAGCATGTAGCCCTGACTACAGGCAGGGCCACTCAGGATACCAAGAGTGATTACACTTGTTTGATTTATTAACTTCATTTGTTTTCCAATGGTATTTATTAGGTCATTGATAGCACAGTGGGGTGTTCTCTCATGGGGGGGAATTAGGTGGGAAAGTTTGGATACTATAATATATGGGAAAGGGTTTGAAAAGGGAGTCTGTGTAACCTATAGTCAACATGCATTGTATATGGAAGACGACACCCTCTGGCTCAATATTGACCCAGGAGACCTGGTAGCAGGTCTGTGGTCCACGTGCTGTCATTGCAACCTGGGCAGGGAGCCAGTCTCAGATGTGCTTAGTCCCAGTACTCTGAAGGAGTTCAGCTATGCCTCAGAGAGGCTGCTACCCATAGCACGTTCTTCTCTTCCATGTTGACTTGTGAAATGATGATGTCAGTATTTTGCTTAGCTTTTCTGTGTGCTCAGCCTTTTCACTTAAGATGTAGTTAGAAAAGTGGTACTTCTTAAGAGAGTCATGAATGAGAATTCTGTTTTGGGGGGGAATGTTTATTCTCTACTCCTGATGTTTCCTGGTACAGTCCTTTTATGGAAGGGGAACTCCATTAGTGTGAGCCCTTGGGCTCTCTGCTCCTCTGCTCCTTCTGTGGCATTGAAAGGTAAGGGAGAAAAGAATTATATTTCATAAGAGTTTAGGAGTAAAAATTTGACTTTTCATTCAAAAATCCTCCTGGGTGTGCATGTGGGGGAGGGTGGGCTGTCCAGAGAAAGTAAAACTCCTTCCTTCTTCTCTGAGGACAAAACATTTCTTTTATGCCCTTGTATTGGGAGGTTGCCCAAGTTCAGCATTGTAGTCAATACACAGAGGAGTCTGCCAGCTTTCATGGTTTAGTACTGAGAATCAATTTAAGTGACTTTTTCCATTAAGGTCTTTTGGGAATAAAAGTGTTCTTCTGGCTTGCATATGCCACTCCTTCATCTGTGCCTCATTCTTTACAGAGTCCAGAAAGAGGAGAGGGTGCTTCTAGGCTGTCTCTGAACAACGTATCAACAGGGCTGGGACATGAGGCATCGGAGTATTGTGTACTGAATGCATATTCTGGGGATTAGCCACCTGACCCGTGCTGCCTCTTCTCAGTATGTACACTGTATCACTGTTATTACCATTCCCAGTTTACAGACTGGAAAACTGAGGCTTGATTAAATTAGGAATAAAGCAGGCGTTATCTTATGTTTGCCTGAGCCCAAGGTCAAGGCTCCCAGTTGGTGTGTGGTGATGAGAAAGATGTGAAGCTACAGAGGATAGCAGCTGTTAGAGAAGGGAACAGTTTTCAGGGTATTGTGGAAGTGGTAACTATGCTCCGCCCTTGCTGATCCCAGTGATGAATGAGGGGGAGCAAAAGGAGTGTGGATGTTCTAAGGCTATAACAGAAGGAGCATCTCACTCCAGGAGGGACAGCAGCAGCAATGCTGTGACTGTCATCACCATCAGCTTTGTTATCTCGATCACAGCAGACACTGTTATCACCCTTTCTTTTTCTACCAAACACTGAGCTAAGTACTTTAGACCCATGATTCCCGCTTTGGTGAGGAACATGTCAGTCAGCTTCCATCCCTGAGACACAGTGGTTGGTGCCCACAATTCAAAGGAAGGAGATTTGCTTTGGCTCGAAGTATTCAGTCCATGGTCAGCTGGTTGTAAAGCAGAAATGTCATGGCAGAAAAATGGGGCAGAGGAAGACGATTAGCTCTGGGTGGCCAAGAAGCAGAGTAGCAGCTCCCAAGCTAAGCCATTCAACACAGTTAAGCTTAACCACAATAAGGTATACCTGGCATTGATTAAACTTCCCATGTTTAAAGTACATAATTTGCTGACTTTTGAAACCATTATCACAAGGAAGATAATAAACACATCTGTCACCTTTAAAAATTTTCTTGTGTCTCTATTGCCCCCTTATTCTCTTCTGTCCTAATCCTTAATTCTGTTCCTAGGAAATTTCCTTTCTGCTTTCCATATTTACATTTCCTATGTAATGTTAAGAAAATGAACTCATGCGGCATTTATATACTTGTGAGGGAAAAGACTGACTTCTTTTAGTCATACTGAGATTCACCAGTGGTGGAGTGTATATCAACAGTTCATTCCTTTTTGCTGTGAAGTAGTCTTTCTTACATGATGATACCATCATTTGTCTATCCAGTCACATGTTGGTGTGTAGTTGGCTTATTCCCAATATATGAGTGTTACACTGTAAGCTGTTATTAACATCTGTGTGCAAGTCTTTGTGTGTACATATGCTTTCCTTCATAGCTCACATTTAATCTTTAAAACAGTGAATAGCACAGTGCTGTTTTAATTTTTATTTCATAGATGAGGAAGCTGAGGTCCACTAAGATCAGTTCCTTTGCTAATGGCCAGTGGCTGACTTTCAGCAAGACCAGTGTATGAGGCCGCGCTAGACCTTGCACAGTATTCTACCCCATGCTGAGAGGAATGTTTTCACTTGGAAAAATGAAGACATTTATTTTGTTTGTTGTGAGAATATTTCTCAGCCTATCTCGTTGCCCTGTCATGGTTATCCAGACCGGATGCAGGCAGACATTCTGAGAGCAAGATGGCATTCCTACTGTGCTGTTTTAGTTCACTCATCCTCAAGAGATAAGAAAAGCCTACCAGGACCAGGACCTGTTCCTGTCAAGAACATGCGACTATATCTTCATTTGGAGTGACTTTTAGACCCTGAAAATGAGAGTTAAAAAAAGAAAAAGGTAGAAAAAACAAAGTCCAGGTAAACATCCTTGCATACGCTCACAATCCAAGAATTCAGACAGTTCTGTTGATTAAGTCAGTCTGTAAAGAAAACGAGCTCTGCTGCAGAGTAACAGTGAAATGCTCACTTGCTGCTGTTCTCCTTGGGGTCCAGAGCAACTGTTTTGAGTAAGCACTGCTCACACTTCCCTGTATGGATCTGGTGTCTGGGCTTTTGTCCCGTGCCCTCCTCTCATTCTGATTCTCCAGTGATTGGGTCATTCATGTGCTAAGCAGCTGCTCTGTTAGAAGTGCCAGTCTGGAGAAAGGGCTGGACATTGCTCCAAGGACAAACGCTTCTGACCAAGAGCTACATGATGGATGCTGTGGGATTTTTGAAAAAGGAGAAATACAGGAAGCCAGAGAAAGCCTCTCATGAGATGTGCCATTTAATCATTTAATGTTTTTCTTAGCATTGTTTCAAAATACAATGCTTATAATAAGTGATATCATCAGCGGTATGATGATAAATGTTTAACAGCTCTTTGGGGGAAATATGTGTATACAAAAAGAAACTTATTATAAACGTTATTGATACAATGGACAGGTATAGTGTGTAATTTATACACAATAATAAAATAGATATATTCTTTAAATTGTATATATATAGCATTTGTTATCTCTCAGAATGCTTCTTTTGATTTTGCCAGTCTCTTTTATCTGTTCTGATTAACAACTAAGCTGAAGTCCAACATGGATATGGGTTAATATTTTATGTTTACAAAGATGTAGGTGATGGAATATAACATAAGACAGAGTGAAACAAAGAAAGCCTATCATCCTTTGTTTATCAATGGCATCATGAAACACAGCTTTGCTGAATTAGATAATAAATTTTGATAACCTGAAGAATAGTTTATCATTAGTTTGTGCTATTCACAACATAATCCCTGCAAGCTCATTTTTAGGCTTCATTTGCATCAACATTTTCTTCATCACTTTTTAAAATATAGGCAATCATCCAAGTAGTAAGTCAAGCTTTGATTGGAGTGTTTGCCAATTTCAGGGGTATAAATACTTAGCTTATGTATATAAGGAGGTAGTGTGGTTGATGGGAGGGCAGGGGTATGGGAAAAATGAGAATCAAGATATATCATGCACAGGTGCAAATTCTCAGTGAGGAATGTGATCATAAAGTATTTCTAAAATGCACCAATACTTCCACCATGCCTGACTTCAAACTACCAATGTGCTATCAGTGGTCATGAAGCTGGGAAGGGATGTGCAGTCCCACTCAATTCTGTACTATTTCTATGTAGACACTACTGTTGGAAAAATTTCTGAGATCATAGCTAAAAATAAAAAGAGTAAGAATATTAAAATTACCTATTCATTACTTTTTCTAATGCAATTTATTATGGTTATATATTTAATTTTTAAGTAATGAGTGCATATAACTGTTATCTCATAAAAATCTGAAATAGTTAAGTAGACTCTTGTGAGTCAGTAGGGGCAAGTCACTAGATATAACCATAAATGATAGTCATCTCCCTTACCACCTGCAGGGAATTGATTTTAGGATGCCTTGTGGATGATAAAATCCTCAGATGCTCAGGTCCCTTATAAAAAATTGTGTGGTATTTGCATAGAAACTATGCACTTTCATTCAGTTCTAGATTTCTTTTAAATACTAAGTCAATATGAATGCTGTGTAAATAGTTGCAATAGTGCACTGTTTAAGGAACGGTGGCAAGACAGAAGTTTATGGATATTTGGTTTGGACACATTTTGATCTGGGTTGGTTGAATCCACTAAGTGTATCCTGTAGGCACAAAGGACCACGCCCTTGCCTGTGTCCTCTCATCCTGTCTCACTTGAGGTGCATACAGATTTGCAGGCTCTTTTCTTTATGCCAACAAAGGCAGGCACATCCCCACCATACCCCCAAATTTAGAGAGGTCTGGTGGTGACTACATTAGCTCAGTAATACCATATTGTAAATGTTACTGCGTCAGGGATGGAGCTATAAAAAGTAAATTAGATGAAGTAGTGCATTTTTTTTATTTCCTGATATGCACACTTATAAAAATGGAGTTGTATCATATATATTTGTTAATGTTTTTGTTAAAGGCCTTTTTCTTCTGAGCTTGCTTTGCTCTGTTTTGTTCCATAAATCCACCTAACTGACTTTGTCAAAAACATAATAAACTCATGCTCATTGTCCATTGCATATTTCTCAGTCATATATTTAGATCTATACACAGATATATGTGGATAAGATTTGTTTAAAATGTTCTACTTATTAAAACATGGTATTATAATATGCATACTTCTTTGTAATAATTCTGACCTCAGCAATTGTTCTAATTCTTATTTAATATTTAACTTATCACATTCATAATACAATGTTTCATAGTATGAATGTACTATAATTTAAAAAATACTCTCCTATTGATGCTATGGGCTGTGTTCAGTATTTCCTTCCACTTGAAAGAATGCTATAATAAGCATTATTGACTATCTCTCTTTAGATTCTGCAACTTGTTTTTGTAGAGCAGAGTTACAATATGGAGCTTCAGGAGGTAGGGGTATGTGTGTTTTCAATTTTAATAAATAGAGCCATATATTTTTCTAGAAACAATTCACATTTTCACTAGTAATATATGTGAAAACTTTTTCATCATTCTCACTAGTGATGAATTTTATCCCTTTTAAGTCTTGCCTGGGACATGGGTATAAAGCAATAATTCCTTACTTTGATTTGCATTTCTCTGACTACTAGTGAGTTCAAATATCCTTTCATATGTTGTCAATCTGGGCTTGCTCTTCTATGAATTGCCTGTTCATATCCTTTGTTTCTTTTTCTATGAGATTGTTCATCTTTGTCAGTTTGAAAAATCTCTCCTAACAGCGTCAATATTACTTTATTATGTATTATCTGCATTGCAAATATTTTTCAAATCTTCTGTTTCTTTAATTTGTAAAATATGATCTTTTGCTAGGTTAATATAGTTTATTGTTTATAATTATATAGTATATATTTGTACTGCACATAGATGTAGATGTAGATGTAGATAGATGATGTTTTCTCATGGAAATTTAGTGTTTTATTTTTGGATATAAAGATTTTCTACCCATAGACTGTAGATAGATATACATTTTTGTGATTTTTTTGTATAAATATAACCTATCCTTAATCCATGTGAATTAGTCTTTGTATGTATGAGATAATAGTCCAATAAAATATTCTTACTTTTAATTGAGATATAATAATTTGTACATATATATTGTACAATGTGACATTTCACTATATTATATACATTGCATAATTATAAAATAAGGATAATTGTCCCACTCATCACCTAAACATTTCTCTTTTGTTTGTGGTGAGAATACTCAAAATCTTCTCTTGAAGAATTGAGGATTTAGCTCAGTGGCTCTGGCACCTGCCTTACAAGTGCAAGGTCCCAGGTTCAGTCACCAGTAACCACATATAACAATGCCAGGCGTGTTGACTCATGCCCAGCAACAAGCAGTACCACATACCACAGTGCTGGGCATGGTGGCTCACACCTATAATCTCAGCATTCATTAGGCAGAGGCAGGAAGATTGCTGAATTTGAGGCTGAGTTCAGGACCAGCCTGAAATACAAAGCAAGACCCTGCCTCAAAAAAACTAAAAAAGGGCCAGGGAGTTAGCTCAGTGGTTCCGGCACCTGTCTTACAATCGCAAGGACCCGGGTTCGATCCCTGGTATCCACATACCATACTGGGCGTGGAGACTCACACCCAGCAGCAACCAGTACCACATACCACAGTGCCGGGCGTGGTGGCTCACTCCTGTCATCCCAGCACTTGGGAGGTTGAGGCAGGAGGATTGCTGTGAGGTGAGTTGGAGGCTGAGCTCAGAGCCAGTCTGAACCACAAAGCGAGACCCTGTCTCAAAAAAAAAAAAAAAAAAAACCTAAAAAAAAAAAAAGTCCTCTTTTGAAACTATTTTAAAATGCATTGTTATTGTTACTTGTAATCACCATACTGTACAATAGAACACCAGAAATTACTGCTCCTAGTTAACTATAACTTTTATTATTTTCATATTCTTCTAGTTCAACAGACATTTGTACATGACCATTTAGTAAATAAATTATCATTTTCACATGGGCAGGACATAGCTATTTTGCCATGTTAAAAAAATTTAGTTACTGATATCTGTTTTTGGATCTTCTTTTTTTCCCCCCACTGCTTTTTTTTTTTAATTCTTGTGTTATTATTATATTTATTTATATAGCGTGGATTTTTGGTATGTTTAGTGTCTGGCAAAGCAAAGCCCCCATTTTAATCTTTATATATGTCTATAAATTTTAGTTTTCTTAAGTATTTTTTCATGTATATGCAAAAAATATCCTATATTTTTGAAAAAGAGAAAAAGATACTAATAATTTAATGGAAGTATCATTAAATTTTATATATTTATATGCATAATTTTGACATTTTTATGATATTACATCTCCCTAATGAAGAACCTAAATCTGTTTTATGTTATCCAATTAGATTTTATAGGTTTATCCATATAGAGCCTATGGCTTTCTGGCTAAATTTTACCTAAATATTTTATTATTTTTTCACTATCATAATTTGCTTTACCATTTACACTTTTGAGTTCTTACTGCTAGTATATAAAGAATATATTTCTCCTTCAAATTATTTTTATGGCCTTGAAACTTATCAAGTACTATATGCTTGTTAGTAATAGAATTTTTAAAAAATACCATGTATGGATATTTTAGACATGTAACCAAATCATTAGTCAAAGAAGAATTTTTCCTCTTGTTTTCCAGTTTTAGGCTCATTACTTTATTTTTCTTATCTTATTATATTGACTAGAACCATTAGGCAATCTGGACTTACGGATTAGGGATGGTAGACATCTCTATGTAGTATTTTATTTTAAATGAAAACTATTCCTATCTTATTATTAGTTAACTTCTGTTAAAAGTATACTTTAAAATTTCCTTCTATTCCTTTGCTTTTGAGGTTCCTATTAGTAGTGGCTGTCTAAATTTATCAAAAGTCTTTTCAGCCTATATAAATGTATCGTATTTCCCCCCTTTATTGTTGATGTGATGAGTTGTAGGAATCAATACTTTTATACCACACATTGAATTTCAGGGATGAAGTCTCCTGTTGGTGGGAAGTAGATATGTGTATCCAACAACTGGGGAAAAATATTAATTAAGGAAAAAGAAGGAAGCTGAGGTGAAAGCTAGACATGAAACAGCCTTCTAAGGACTGTTAAACAAAGTGAGAAAATAAGGACAGTCAGTCTGTGAAGGCCAGACATTAGTGGACTCAGGCCTGCCCTTTGCACATGTCAGGGTAGAGGTCACAACAGTGAAGAAAATGTTTCAGGAAATAGAAGCAGCAGCATGAAATGCTCCAATGATTGATTGGACAAAAGATCCAGATATCCAGAAAAACACAGGTTCGTGAAGAGGGAAGTGGACAATTCCACGAGGACTAAAAACCATACCTTCTGTTTAGTGGGCAGGAGCCTATGGAGGAGTGTGGTGAGAAGCCAAGGATGTAATAATTTATAGGTATGAGTGGTTTCTTTTGGGTGAACCTTCTAAACCATGAGCCACTCTCTGCTAGTGATTCCTGTGCTCAGTACAGAACATTCTATTCAGTGGATGCTTGATGAAGGCAAGTGAGTTTAACTTGGACTATGAGGGCACTGAACTATAGAGGTGGCTACTGATCACAACATAGTAGAGTTTGAAAGTCATTCGTGCACTCTTTATGTCACTGACTTATTAATCCACATTTGATACATACTATGCTCCAGGTGTTGTGGTAGGCCTTGGAAATACAATGATAAGCAGGGCAGACAAAGTCTCTGTCTCCATAGATTTTTCTTTTCAATTGGAATGAAGTAAGCTATTACTAAATAAACAGATAACCAATAGCTATAATAAGAGAGCTAAAGTATATATCAAACTTCTGCATGCATGCCAGGACCTGAGATACCCTGTTAAGATTCAAAGTTTGATTTAGTATATCTGAGATGAGGCTAAAGGTCTGCATTTCTAACAAGTTTCAGGATGAAGCCACCTTTAAGTATGATAGGGTTGGAAAGGTTATAATAAGTGCAGGTAGCAAATGGTGGATTAGAGAGAGCTTTGGTTAGTGAGTGTCTCTTTAGAGAGATGCTTTGTGCTAAGTTCTTTTTTTTTTTTTTGAAACGGTCTCGCTTTGTAGCTTAGGCTGGCTCCGAGCTCAGCCTCAAACTCACATTACAGCAATCCTCCTGCCTCTGCCTCCCTAGCACTGGGAATACAGGCATGAGCCACCATACCTGGCACTGTGGTATGTGGTACTGGTTGCTGCTGGGTGTGAGTCTCCACACCCAGTATTGTATGTGGGTATTGGGGAATCGAACCCGGGTCCTTTCGCTTGCAAGAGAGGCACTGGAACCACTGAGCTAACTCCCCAACCCGCTTTGTGCTAAGTTCTGAAGGTGATGTTAGGTTCTCAGGCCCAGCCAAAAACCAGCACAAAGAACGTCCCACTGTGAATATCCTGGTAGAATCCAGTGTTGTCTTGATCGGCAGTCTAACAACAGTGTGAGAAGACCTGGTGATGAATTGATTATAATGAGGTTGAGAGAAGACAGGTTTTTTTTCTTTTCTGGGAATAAGAATTGCAAGGAAATTGAGGTTCTCATAGGGTCCTTAACTCAGAGAGACAAAAGTAGTGTCCACCAGGAGAGGATGCTGGACTTGTGACCAAAAGAGGAATGGGCGGTTTCTTCAGGTGAATGTTCTATAGGAATGGAGAAGCCAGTTGGGTCTGAGTCCTGAGAATGTGGGAAAGTGACAAGCAAAGGAAGCAGGCAGGACGAGCCAGGCCATGTGAAGCTCTGGAGACCCCTCAGAGTTTTTGTTTCTAAAGCTAGTGTTGGCAAAGGAGCTCTAGGTGGGCCTCACTGTGGACCACTGTGGCCACCTCTATTGTCTTCAATTTGTGTACCCTGCAATTTGCTGCCCTTTGGTAAATATGACCAGTTCACTGGCAGCCTGGCTAGAGTGGGAGCCTCTGAAGGAATCAGCCATGTTTACCTGATGATTTACCTTAGGGGACAGGAGTGAGGGGGGACTATGTTACCCATAGTCACCTGTAACCAGGAGACAGGAATCTGCTTGTGTGGTCATTTGTGCAGTTTGAAGGACTGCGGGCAGGACAGGGAAGGTCTGCTGCTGTGACTTCATCTGCCCATCCCCACTGCCAGATGTGCTCCCACTTCTCTGTGTGGGAGCTCTGCACCCACTTCTCTGTGTGAATACAGCAGCATAGGACCTTTGGTCCTTGTTCTCTCTTCACTCCATTTCGCTGTGAGCACCACAGTGAGGAAAGCATGTGAATTAGCCACCTGTTTAGTACCAGGACAAAATACCTGACATATAGACAGAGAGGAAAAGTGATACATTTTGAGTCACAGTTTTAGAGGTTTCAGTTTATGCTCATCTGGTTCCCAGGCAGAAATGCGGCAGAAAGACACAGTAGAGGAAACTTGCTTATTTCATGACATCTGGAAGCAGATAGGGCAAGAGCCAGCAAGGAAGGGACCAGGGGCTAGATATAGTTCCCAAGGCCATGTGTCCGTGACCCACCTATCCACACTCAGGCGTCATTCAAGCCAGTCAGTTTGACAGTCAACATTAACATTACAGTGGGTACTTTACACTGAGGTCAAACTGAGTGAATGCACCTTTCAGCGTTCCTTAAGGAGGTGTCATGGACCACAGGTAATGTGTAAGTCTTCCCATCGGGAATTAGCTCCTCTAGGAGGCCCAGAAACCCCATGAAATTGAAAAGGTGGAAGATAAAATCAAAATAAACAGGGCATAGCTTCACTCAGTAGATTACTATTCATTTTCAAATAGTTACTGAACTGTCTGCACTGTTACGTCACCTGACAATAGTGGCATGGCCTCAGTAGACACAGACCAAGACCCTGTTCTCGCTGAGCTTACCATCCAGAGAGAGGCAAGTTATGTGAGTGGTAATATATGTTCAGGCAGGCAGAGTCAGAGGTTTGCCTGCCTTTTGGGTTCTTTAGGATCCAGATCTTTGAGTCCGAGGGTGGGAATCAGGAGGATGGTGAGCTAGGATCTGAAGTGAGAGGCTTGGTTTGGGTCTAGATTTTTTTTTTTTTTGCTATACTGGAGTTTGAACTTGAGCCTTCATATTTTCAAAGTAGACATGGTACCACTTGAACTAAATCTCCAGCTGGATCCACATCTTCAGGAGAAATGTGCTGTTCTGTGCTAAGCTGTGCTGAGCAAGGGAGGAGTGACTAAGGTCAGCATGGCAGGGCTGGCCTGGGTGCCAGGGGAAAGCCATTGAGGGTTCTGGACAGAGCTCTGCATGAAGAGTTTAGGGACCATTTTTGGTGCATCTCTGTGGCTGCCATGTGAGGTCAAAAACACTAAGGAAACAGAGCTGGACATACAGGAAACACCAACTTCCACTCTCCTGTACTGTCAGATATGCTTGGGCTCCATCTGCCAGGCTTCCCTGGAACAGCTCTGCAAAACTGGATTAGGCATAAAGTGCTGAGTGCTGGATATGCACCACCCGAGCCCTTCTTCCTCCAGGGCACACGTGGTGGCTCAGTCCAGCCAGCGCACACCTGGGGCCTGTTGATAATGCTCTTGATTATCTTTGTTCTTCCAGCCTCATCTGAGTTTGTGGAGTTTCTATTTGCGTACTTGCCCTGAGCTTTTTATGATTATCTCCCATCTTTGTGGTTTGCCCCATTATTGAAATGAAGCTGAAGCAGATGCAGAGGTGACAGCAGAGTGTGCATGGTAGAGGTGCTGTAGGAAGGGGCAGGTGATGGAAGTCAGCCTACCAGTGGTGTGGACAGCTGGCTGGGGCTCCTGGCGCCCACACTCCAGCTTCCTCAGTCCTCCCGACTTTAACAAGAATGTCAAGCCAGTGGCCACAACTGTCTGCACGACCTCTGCCTAGGGACTTGTTTGTAATTGTGTTGATTTGTTTCTCTTTTACCTTAAGAAAAAACCAGTGAAATAAATACCTGTGCTTCACACTCTTGCTTCTACATTTAGCTTTTCAAAGCTATTGTTTTAAACACTCACACATTCATCAAGTCACTGTGATGGTGTCACTGTGCTAAGTGCCCAGCAGTTCCAGGGTTGGATTAGCTTCACATGTCTGAGATGCAGGTAGTCAGAGGAAATCACCAACACTAACATTTGCAAAGTGAGTAAGTGGAGAAGGAGGGTTATGATTAAATCTTGGTCTAACCCTAGACTACCCCTGAGTATGAGGCCTACTCTGAACCTTTTCCTTTTGGGAGTGGAGTAGGGAGGATGTGTCCAGGAGAGGGCTGAAGCTCAGGCTCGAATCTGGTACTGTGGTCTTTAAGGGGACAGAGGCGCTGAGACAGGGAGGGGGCATACACACTTATCTGCTGCCATCTCTGCTTGGAATGATGTGGGTGGTAGCTTGAGGAGGTTTCCACAGACAGCAACAGTGCAATGCTGAAAGACAGAACAGGATCTGGAGGAGGGTCTCAGTGGGCAGGGATGATTGGCAGGGTCTGTGGTAACACAATGGCATTTAGTAGCAGGCAGTGGACTGTATGGCCCTGAGGTGCAGATCATTAACCAACAAAATGTGTGTTCAAGAGAATCCTGGCATAGCCAGATGTGGACCCAACAAACATTTAGTGAGCACCTCTTCTTTGTCAGTTGTTAGGGTCACCAGCAATGGGTAAGCCATGTGAGACCTTTGTCTTGTGGAGCTCGTGTTTATGTAACAAACATATGTAACTAAATAAAAACAGATAACACAAGTGAATCACCAGTGTTGAAGCTTGTCAGGATGGAACAGAGATTTGTATATCAAAGAGTGTGGTTGTGATAAACAGAAAAACCTCATTTAGTGAGGGTAAAATGTTTTGAGAGAGGTTAGAATCATGAAGCTTGTACACGTTAGTGGTCTTGAAAGATAAATCTTCAAAAGAGTACTTGGAGCTCACAGAAATTTGCCTGAGAGTTGAAAAATGATTATTTTTTATTTCATTTAACATAGATTTTGAGGGACTTAGTATGTCACAAATGCTGTTCCATAGATTGGGGATAGATTGTTCTTCTAGAGTTTGTGGTTTGGTGTGAAACATAGACCCAAGTGAAGCTATTATGTCATATTGGGATGTAAGGGGTATGAGGAAACATTAATTGGAATGAGGGAATAGAAGGTCATGTGGACTCCTATAAATACTAGGGCAAATCTCTCCAGAGGTATATTTGATGAGAGACCTGAATAGAAGGTGGGACAGTTGTGGAGCTATGGGGAATGATCTATTGGAAACAAGAGCAGAGGCCTTGGGGCAAGAATGAGTCCTGAGTGTTCTAGATTTTAGGTCCAAAACAAAGAAATCCACTGTCACACTAGTGAAATGAGCACAGAAAAGGGGGAGGCGCAGATGGGTGTAGGAAGCAGCCAGGTGGACCCTATCAGGCAAACAGATGTGGAAAGAAGTTTGGATTCTATCATAAGTGAGAGGGAAGCCATCAGAAGATGTAAGCAGTGCAGTGCTGCGGTCTAAGTGGCAATTTTCAAACCTCACTTGGCTGCTGTTCTGCTCTGGGTCAAGAAGACCAGGCATAGCTTCATGGCAGCCACCCTGAATTGCCACCCATGCCACCCACAGCTCAGGAAAGGCCCCGCTAGTCACATGAACTATCAGATGGCCCTGAACACCCTGGGCTCAGTGTCATGCTTCAGGCACAGCCTGCTCAGCCAAGTGAAGCTATGGCTCTTAGTGACTGTGATGTGTAGGTCTCAGCCCCTGGGGTGCCCGTCGGTCCTGGCACTGCTCACCTTTTGTGCAGTTTCACAGCCACCCACCGGAGGTTCAGGGCTATACCTTTTGGCTTAGCTCCTGCTCTCCTGTTCCCTCGGGGTCCCAGCTCCCCTTCCTTGATCTGGAATAAGACATCTGCTAACAGATGCCTTGAAGATAGCACCAGTGGGTCCAGGAGTTCCCAGGAGGGAAGCAAGCCCCTGCATGGCTGCAGTTCACTGTGGACAGCATCCTTGCCACGCCCTGAGATTGCACTTTTCTCTGCTGGGAAACAGTTCTCCCGAGCCTGATCTGTTCAAGGTGAAGGGCCACAGCCTCCCTCCCCGAGCGCTGCTGTCCCCTCAGCTGCGAGCTAGCCCTTCCCCCACCCTTTTCCTCATCTCTATTACTTCTGCCTGCACCTCTTCCTGCCACCATCTCCCAGGACACATGGCTGGATGGTGGGTGAAAGGAGAAGGCAGAGAATGGAGTGCCCAATCTGCCTCTGTCACCACACCCTTCCTTCTGCACCCGAGAGGCCATCTATCGGCCCCTGACATATTTATAAGAAGCAATACCCAGGCACCCATTGGATTGCCCAGTCTCTGTGTCTAGTTTTCACGTGAAACTCCAGCTCAGTGTCTCTCTTTGGTGTCATTCATTTGGACTTAAGCCGAGACCAGTCAGGATTATTGAGTATGTTTTTATAGGTCCCTAACTAGACTACAAACAGCTAGAGGGGAGTTTCTGTATCTTATCCATCTTTGCACCCCCTGGAAGGCTTGGCACAGTGACTGGTGACGATTTATGGTGGGTGTTCAGTAAGGATGTACTGATTGACTGACTACTGTGCCAGCCCCAGGAGCTGAAGGTCTAAGCAGGGACCACATATTTGTCTCTCTGCCTATTCAGTTGTAACAATAGATCAAGGCAAGACTTCAATTATCCTTCACTTTCTTTCCCAAGCTTTCTTCTCTTTACATTCTATTGAAAATATCTGGTGACAGAGAGTGAGGTGCTAGGAGAGACAGAGTGCTTTCAGAGCCTTAGGAAAGTCGTGCACTAGGAAGGACATATTTCAATGAAGTTATTTTCCACCAAGGCTAATATTGTGCTTCAGTACTTCAGGCTCTACTGAGCTCATCAACAATGTTTGCCTTTAATTTTACCATTTGTACTCAGTCATATGTTACTTGCTATGTTTCTATCTAGCTCCATTTCATCAAAGGGGATGTTAGGGTTTTCATTGTGTTTGAAAAATTGCTTCAAGATGGACATATGTGAATATCTATCATGTTTAACTATCTCCTTCAAGTTTCCCCAATTGCCTGTTAAAGGATAAATTGTTCCACACACTCATTAAAATGGAATTCACGGGATCGAATGGGGGAAGGTAATTATATGTTGGACTAGGGTAGGGGTAACTTCTCCCCAGTTTCCTCGTTGGAGGACTCCTGGCCCTTTTCCCCAGAACCACACTGGGCTTTATGTCTAGGAGAGACCTGTGGCCAGGTCCAAGGAGCCTGTGGACACGTGATTTGCAGGAGTGGGACTCTTGTGTTCTCAGAGACGATTCCTTGTCTCTCTGTGAGATGACCTGGGCTGTGGAATGTGTGTTGGAGACACACGAGATGGACGCTCTGTCCCATCCACTCTGCCCCTGCACATGAAGCCCTCTGTTGAGGCTCGGCACCTAGCACTGACAGCAGTTTGGAAGTTCCCAGGTGAATCCACCATGCAGCCTGTGGGAAGCACAGGCCAGTCTGTTCAGCAAAAGTGGATTTGCTCTCACTACACATGTGGCAGATTCTGGACGCAGTTTTGCTGGTCATAACCACTGAGGTGGTGGTGTTTCTTGCATCTAGTGGGTTGAGGTCAAGGATGAATCTGATCCTACCATCAACAGGCCTACTTCCTTTCACCAAAAAAATCTATCAATACACAATGTCAAAGTGCCGAAGGTAAGAAACCTTTTCAGGCTGGGGATTTAACTCAGTGGTTCCAGCGCCTGTCTTGCAAGCGCAAGAGCCCAGGTTCAATTTCCCGGTAACCACATACAATACTGGGTATGGAGACTCACGCCCAGTAGCAATCAGTACCACATACCACAGTGCCGGGCATGGTGGCTCACTCCTGTAATCCCAGCACTCAGGAGGCAGAAGCAGGAGGATATCTGTGACATGAATGTGAGTCTGAGGTGAGGGCCAGCCTGAACTACAAAGCGAGAACCTGTCTCAAAAAAAAAAAAAAAAAGAAACCTTTTCATAGGGCCTTAGAAAAGCAAATGCACACACAATTATTTGTTCATACATATTGTCACAACGGTATTATCTCACATTTGTGTAATGGTCATGGTCCTCAGAGCAGTTTACGTGCTTCACTAAGTTTGATCTTTACCATGACTTTACAAGAGGAATGTTGTCCCCATCTTGATTGTATAGGTCAGGAAACAGAACTTGAGTTCCCCAGGACAGTGGGTCTTTAGATTGTGTCAGATGGGTGCACACATGTCTTTCTTGCTCCATTCTCAACTGGAAGCCAACTTAACCAACCATTGCATTCACCCTGCAAAGCACAAGGGCAGCCTCAGAGTCTTCACAACAGCACTGCCGCAGCCCCAGGCAAGATGAAGCTGGTTGGCCTCAACCTCTCCAACCTGAGCTTCCTATGGCTCCCTCATTATGCCAGTCTTGTTCAAAGAAACACTGAGGAGTGCACTGGGGAAGTGGAGGGTCCTAGAAGGACTGCAGGTGTTCACACAATCTGCTTGGGAAATTACAACTTTCACAGCATGCGCTCTGCCTGCGCCTGTGCAGAAGCGCCGGTATCCCTCACCCTTATATTACTTTATAACTGTATTAATGCGGTTGGCTCTCACCATATGCCTCTAATTGATATATAGAGAAATTGCACACAGTTGTGTTCTTCATTTGGAGGCAACTAAATATTTTGACACCTTCTTGAACTTCCAAGGATCTCCCTCCCAAGCCAGAAACGTGAGATAATTGTGGGAACACGTTGAATCGTAATTCATGAAACAGGCAGGAAGGAGTCGGTCGGAGCTCAGCTGGCAGAGTAGAGAAGCTAGGGCTGGCAGAGCCTGTATAAGCCCTGGGAACAGTGAACAGTGGCATGCTCAATTAAATGTCTAATGCCCGTGAGGAACTGAGGGGGTGGGATGAAGGCAGAGGGAGGAAAACGCAAGCCCAATTAGACACCAGCATTTCCATCTTCCTGGGAAGTGGCTGATGGGGAAGATGCAGAAAGCACAGGGGATCATCTGGCCTCCTCACTGGGAGACACATGTGTAAAACAGGGCGCCGAGCAGTTGCTCTTTGAGGTGCACTCCGCCTTCTTCAACATATTTCCTGAGTCTCTAGATTTAACAGAGCTCCAGGATCCTAGCTGGAGGTTTACAGCCAACAGGAACCCCTGGGCTCCAGCATCAAGCAGGGAGAACTCATCCTATAAGTGATACGAGAGTTTTGTCTCCTTTTAGTCTTTGGGCTGGCTGGTGTGTGTCCTAAGACACTGGTATGCGCCCCCCCAGCCCATTCTGCGCCTCCTCACTCTCCTGGTGGGCAGGCTGCAGTGTCCAGGTGTGTCCTGGCAACAGGACAGTTCAAAGCTTCCTCTTCTTTCATCAGAAACTTGGCCACTGACCCCATGAACTGCGCCAATTGTTGCCCTAGAATATTGGTGCCTGCTTGGGCTGCACTTTGGGAAAGGCTAGGGAGTCAAATTCTTTGTAAGTTTCTTTCTGTGTAGGCTGGGTAAGACTCTTTTAAGAGCAGAGGCTTCTGCCTGTTATGGTTGCAGCTCCATCCTCAGAGTCTCTGTCAGTGCCAGATTCTCCTTGGATTAAATGCCACCTGCCATTGCCAGGCCTTAGCAGACCTGTCATGGACATCACCCACCATCAGGGTCATGTGGTCTCTCTCCTGTGTCATTGCCCTTATTTTTGTGGAATAAAATAAGCTGAGAGACAATTTGCAATTAATCTGCAGTTAGTAAGTTGCAGAACTGAAATCTGTAGGAAGTCAAGCCTACGTCTAAGCTCAGTCTCTTTTCTTCTTGTCTCCGTTCTTCACGGGAGTGGGTGAGGGAGTGCCAGTGAGGTTGCACTTTCTTCCTTTATGCAAAAGCAATTATTTCATCCACGTAAGTGGTAAAGAAAATGCTGAAGCCCTCATGGTTCAGTCCCCTGGAAAACATTTTCCAAGCTGTGTTCTTGGAATAGGTAACTTCTGGATTGTTAAACAGGTGTTCCATGTAGAAACACTGAAAAAATAGGGATCTAGCAATAAATGCACTTGAGAACATCTTTTGACAGCTTCTGTTAGGGGAGCAGAAATTTCACATTAACATAACAAATGCTCTGAGCAATCCTGCATTGAAGAACTCTGTTTAATGCAGAATTTGCCAAATCAATGTGTTTTCAGAACCTCTCCTTTCCCCCACAGACAGCCTATTAATAGCTCACAAGACAAGAGTGTTCCATTTACAGTTTTGTGATATGGAGACAGCCTGGCATGTACTATGCTACAGTAAACATAAAAAGCTCAATAAAATACAAACATATTGATGGTAGCAAGCAGATGCTCCAATGACAAATCTGACCTTGATTGATAAGTTGGAATCTATTCAACAGGGTTAAAAACTGAACTAAAAACACTTAAAAACTGAACTAATATCCAATTTTCACTGAAGACATGAAAAGCCTTATGAATTATAATTCTTTTCAAGTTAAGTAATGTTAACATTCATTTTACAAAAAATGTCACAAATGATCAGTGATTTATTGAGCACTACTGGGTGCCAGGGTTTGCTGGCCATGAGAAACACACATTCAAAAAGAATGAGATAGGCCTGGTGTGGATGATCATGGGGTGAGCAGGTTTGTACCTCTTCTCTGAGGTGCTTTGCAGGGACAGTGGAGAAACAGCTGCTTTTATATCTCCACTTGGGTGCACTTTCCCTCTCTGCCTTATCATCACCTGAGTTCATTTACTCATTCAAGAAATCTTCATTGAGCACATTCTGTAATCAGGTACTGAAGGTCTGGCAGTGAGTGGTGATGATACAAACTCTCATCTTAGAGGAGCTTTTTCTTTTTTTAAAAAATTTTTAAAAATTGAAATCTTATAAGGTGAAAGGGGACAATGTTGAGATTGTAACAAAAAAGTAAGGAAACAAATTTTATATATATGGGGGGGTGGTAGGGTGGGTGGGGCTATGGGAAAAAATGAGAATTAAGTTGTGTCTTATACTGGTACAAATCCCCATTATGGAGTGCAATCATGATGTGTATATTTAATGTACCAATAAAGATAAAAAAATTGAAATCTTTATTGGTACATTACATTTACACATCATAATTGCACTCCACAATAGATATTTGTACCAGTATAAGACACAACTTAATTCTCATTTTTTCCCATAGCCCTACCCACCCTACCACCCCCTATGTACATACAATTTGTTTCCTTTCTCTTTTGTTATAATCTCATTATTTTTTCCCCTTCACCTTATTACACTTTGAGTATTTTCTATTTCACAATATATAACATACAATTCTAGAACTCATTTACATCTTTATTTTCTCATACCAGAGAAAAGATGCGATATTTACCTATCTGTGACCTATTTATTTCACTTATGAGGATATCCTCAAGGTATGTCCATTTAAGTATAAATGATTCAAACTTATAATTTTTATGGTAGAGTAATACTCCATTTTGTGGAAGAACCACTTAGCAAAGCTTATAGTGTGATCACTCTAGAATTACTTTAAGAGTTGCCGTATCCTGGAGATCACACCGGGCACTTCTTTAAGTGGAAACATGGGACCCTTTCTCTTATTCAGGGTCTCAGATCTCATCCACTGAGCCAGACTGGAGTAACATCCCATTATGTCCTTGCTCCTGCCATTTCTGATACATCCAGTAAATCACTTGTTCTGCATTTCCTGGACCTTCAGACTTGACTGCATCTCACTCCCAGCCGAGTCACTGACCCAGTCCTGAAGCTGTACAGAGATGTCCAGGGGCTGGCTTCCCGGTGCTGTGTGGGTCTACAGAGGAAATCAGAGTGGGGATTGGCTCTCGGGCAGTGGCAAGTAGGGTGAGGGTAAGATGCATGCACAGAAAGGTGGGCTCAGCAAGGGGAGTGAACACAGAGCAGGCCGGGCAGCTGTGCTTCCCAGGGGAGGTCTCACCTTGTCCAGGTCTAGGATAGGTGGGAATCTGAGAGAGATGAGAAGACCTGCCATTTTAAAGGAGAGATAATAGCAGATGCTGGAAGAAAATACCAGAAGGCAGGAGGAGGGAGAGATGAGATCAGTCTCCCTGCTCCCATTCAATTCGTGACCTGTGTCTGCAGCTTTTTCTGCCCAGATCTGAGCTCAGTCCCAGGCTGGTGAGTTGCAGCACTGTGGTCCCTCCCAGTCAAAGGGGACAGGCAGCCAACGAGGAGCAAACCTAAACTTTATGACGAGTGCTTTAAGACATAAAAACATTGTTTAATGGATGTGAATAGGCAGCTGGGGTCCTCTTTAGGGGTTCAAAAAAGGTCTGGGTGCTGAGACCACTTTATAGCCAAGACCTGGAGGTTCAGAGGGAGCCATCCAGGAAGAAAGACATTAACAATTAAGAAATTGTTAATATGAGTTGTTTTTAAATTTAATTGAACACTACTGCGTGGCAGATTTGAAGTCTATCACTCTATTTATATTAATTATCTCAGGCTCTCCACACTTTTAAAGTTGCACAACCCTATCCACAGAAAGGACTTAAGGCACATACCATCAGTATAATTGCTTTTGATTAGTTACTCGCACAATGTCAAATGGTGCTGTTTGAGCATCTTATAAGGCATACACACATTCTGTAAATTTCTAAAAAGATGAAATTAGGTTTGGAATAAGTAGTATTTAATGTCCTGCTAATTGAGGTAGCCTTGTACTATCATTAGCTACTATCTCTAGACACAAGCTACACATAGAGATAAATTTGTCATTAATGAGAGTGGGCGTAAATTCATATTCAAAACAATCTTATGCTAATTTCCTTGGGTGGCTGGCAGACTGTTTTGTCAGCTCAGATTTTATCATCCTTATCTGCCTTGTAAGTAGCTCAAGAAAAAGCCATGCAGAAGCGGAGGAAAGGTGAGCTGCTCACTCGGGCTGCTCATTTCTGTTTACCTTTTTATTTTTTTTACTAGATACATTCTTAACAGAGAATCACAGACATGGCTGTTACAGTCCCTCTCATCATTTCCTAGAGTGCACACATCACCTCAGCAAAGTACTAAAAGCAAGTGAATGAATGAAGTGTTGTTATCAGTTGTCCTGCACTGCAGAATAGAGGAGAGCTGATGTGCAAATCAAGTGCAGGTGTCAAGTGTCCACACATATGTGAAGTATCCATACAACTTGGTTTACTTTTGTATTTTAAGGTGAATTAAATCAATCAGAAATAGAAATTCTAATGGTTCCTTCCTGTGATCCCAGAAGATCATGCCTAGCTGCTGCATGTCTGTGAGTCCTCACCATAACCCTGTAAAGCAGTCATTATTGTTCTCCTGTTTGCAGATGTGGAGACCGGGCCTGGGTTCATTGAATGATTTACCCTTGGGACATTGATGTTCACAAGAAGAGCAGAGTTAGAACTCAGGGAAGCCTCAAAGAAAGTCCCTTCCTCCTTACTTATAGTGATACTGGGCACCTTTGGCTGGGGACTAGGCAGGGAGGAACATCATGGTCCCTAAGTAATAAAATTAGAGTAGCCAGCCACAGTCACTTTTCTGTGCTCAGAGAATTCTGTCTAACTCTAGGATCCAATTATGCATGAGTACCGGTTCACCCTGTGCAGTGCAGGCAAGTGGTTTATTCACCCAAGCCTCAGTTCCCCATCATTAAAATGGGATAACAGGAATAACTACTTCATCAACCTTTGGAAATTTCTAAATGGAACAGTGGCTAGAAATAGGAGTATTATCTACCATGATTATCATACTGTATTTGGAAGTGATGTCATAGAATGGGCTTGCATACCTCTGTGCCCTCAAATATCAACACATGCTGCTTCTATAACAAAGACTGAATGGATGTGCCCCCATAGGTTCCCCACATCCTCAAGCATACTCTGCCTGTTCTCTGATCTTATGTTTCACCCGGGATGAAGGTGCCCATGACCCCCACTTCTTACAGGAAGAGTCGTGGCAATTTGCTTACCTTGTCTGGATCTTGTCCAGCTCTATCTGCAGAGGCTGCAGTCCTGCAGTCTCCTTTTGCCACCAGGAGTAAAACTTGGGCTCATCATTCTGACTACTGAGTCAGGAAACCTGGAAAGAAAAGGCTGGTGTGGACAGTGCCTCCAAATTTATGTGACAGGGACACAAATAACACCTTGCATTCTGAGAGCACAGACAGGCCTGCAGTTTCTGCAAAGGCTTTTGCAATTCACAACACACTTTAATGCCACATTTGAGCTCTGCAATAGAATGGCTCTCTCTAGACACTGGAACATGGCTTTAAAAAACTGGTCTGCTCCTAGTATCCAAGCAAGCTGCAAAGGAAAAGAGAAAGAGCAAGAACTGTCATATGGCTTATATGAAGGAAGGGTCATCTGTCATGAAGACCCCTAGTAACAGCAGTGCCCAACATGGACCCTGAGAAAGCTAAGATTTACTAAAAGTTTATGATATGCCTTGCTCCATGCCACTTGCTCCTATTATCTCATTGAAAACTTACAACAGCCTTAGGAGATTGACACTACTACTGCTATAGATCTCCACATTAGGTGATAGAATCAAATCACAACTGTTGGGGGTGAGTTCATTTGAAAGAGACTATTGCAAAGGTATGCAAGGTATGAAGAAGAAACCACAAGAGAAAGAACAGCACTCACTTAGGGCTGTTAGTACCCTGAGGCTGGAGATGAAGAAGAGTAGCAGTTGCCAGACCCTAGAAGAAGAACAGCCTGCCTTGAGTGGGGTTGAGGGTCTTCGCTGAAGGGACTCAGCCAACGTAAGTAATTCCCATGGAGGGGTCGGGGAGAAACAAATAGCCTCACCTCCTACTCTTTATTCTCAGTAAGGTTCTCACTGAGCTGAGCCAGAAGCCAGACACCAGATGGCAAGAGAATTATCCACCTCTGCACTCCTGACAGCTGGAGTTGTATAATTCTTTGTTGTGGAGAACCATCCTAAACATGTTAACATACCTAACAGAAGCCCTCAATGGACCTGTCAGGTGTCAGTAGCAACTCCATCAGTGGGGTGCACAAAAATGTCTAAAGATATTTATAGATGTCCCTTAGGAGGAGCAGCCTTATCCTGTTTGAGGACTACTGCTGTACTCCATAGATAGAGGCAGACATATACAGTGGATTTGAAACTATGATCCAAATCAGAACTTACATTTTCTTATTTTATTGCCAAGGAAATTGAGGCTCAAGGAAATTAATTAACTTCTTCAACACACAGAATGTTAAGACAGAAGCCAGTTTGCAAATGTGGGTCTGCTTGATCTCAACACCAGGGCTTAAAATCACAAGCTGTAGTCCATATTCACAGATTGCAAATATCTCAGAGAAGAATGGAGATTTAGAAATGGAGTCCTTTGAAATTATCTGGCACATTGGAGCACATACACTTAAGATCTGGAGTGCATGGTGGTCCATGTTACAGACCTCTCAGTCAGACACATCAGGACTCCAATCACCGTGAAAGTTGCCTTTCAAAACAATTACCGGCCACAAGAAAGAGGGAGGAAAGAGTTGGGGCTGTACCCAGTGGTACAGTGCTTGTCTAGCAGGAGCCCGTTGGGTCAATACCCAGAACTGCAAAAACTGTAAATAAAGGAAAAGAAGCAGGAAGGAGGAAGCTTGAGTGGCTCCAGTCTCTGTCCACTATGGGTGTAGGTTCTGTCTCTGTGTGGAGACTGTGAGTGACTGCCTAACATTTTACCCTCTCTTGTCTTCTTTTACTGTCACAACCAGGTTCAAAGCCTTTCAACAGATGACTGGATAAACAAAAGGTCATGCATAAATATAATAAACTGTTCTGAAGCATTAAACAGGGCTGAATTGACATGTTACAATCCAAAGGAATCCTACAGATCTGCTAATCGTGAAAGGACAGATGCTGTACAGTCTCAGCTGTGTCTTTTTTACGACTTCTGCTGGTCTGTGTGGGATTGCC
Organism: Petromus typicus; assembly: GCA_004026965.1. Taxonomy (NCBI): domain Eukaryota; kingdom Metazoa; phylum Chordata; class Mammalia; order Rodentia; family Petromuridae; genus Petromus; species Petromus typicus. The sequence continues at coordinate 13,548 of PVIR01001606.1, read as the reverse complement.
AAAGTTCCTAGAGGTTCCTAGAGTCTCAGCTGTTTGGCATACATGAGGTCTACATGGATCAGCCAGTCACTTACGTACCTTCTCACTGTGTCTCCTCTTGTCTTGGGAGAACAGTCCTTTTATTTTTTTTTCAATTACGTTGAGAGGAAATGGTTTCCAGCTTCTTTCTCCATCATCTCAAGTTAACCTTCAAATGCTCCCTACTTCATTAAAGTCTTTTTCTACAACATGATGCCTAGAACTGAGCAAAGTAGTGAAGATGGTAAGACAAGTATTTCTTCAAGTCATGCTTGCCCTCTCATCTCTGTGGATCCATTAAACTGTGCTTTTTTTCTTCTGCTGACAGCTACAGCATGCGGTTGATGTGAAGTCTCACACTGCCTCCTCAATAAAGGCCACCTGAAGTTATACAATATTCAAGACACTAGACAGTCTGGCCCCACCCTGTACTTTTCCAGTCTTGTGTTATTTACTTTTTATTTGATTAACAAGTGCTTGCTGAAGACATATGTCTTTTTGGTGTAAAACTGAGCAGGTTCTGGAACTGTTATGGAGAGCAAACCACCAGGCTCAGCTCAGTATGGCAGAGATAATTCACGCTCGGGTCTTCTTCTCTCTCACCTACCTACATCACATTTCCTCATTTCATTTGCACTGTAGGTGGAACTCTGTTCAAGCCTGTGTCACAGAGTAAGTGGAATATGATAAACACTGAAACCAAGGCTATTCCACTAACATCTTCTATGTAAAATCCTCATTTTTTTCCCCTCCATCCCTCAGCTGCTACTCAGGTGCAGAGGATCTGGAGGATACCCCCTGAGCCCCAGGGGATGGAGCCACTAAATGGAAAAAGAATCCTGAGTCCCTAAGCACTGTATGAAGGCTGCTCCCAAACATCCAACTACATTTTAGCTGAACAAAAGAAAAACCTTTAGTGCATTATGTCACCTTGGCTTTTAAATGTGTTTCTCTCCCTGTCCTTCGAAGCTCTTAGTCTGCTAGAAGGCTGAGACAACAGTGAAACAGCCCTACAAATAACAGTCAAATTGCAACTGTGACAGGTGCTACAAGAAGAGCTCTGTGGTGCTAGGAAAGTGTAGCAGAGTGGAATTTGCCTTGGAAGGGTTAGGAAGAGGAAGCTGATCTGGAGTTCAAAGATCAAATAATAACTGCTTCCTCAGCAGTGTCCCCAGTCCCACCCTTATTAAGAAAGGCCATCTTCAGCAACATTCAAGAGCCCAGACAATCTGGCGCCACCCTGTGTTTTTTCAGCCTTGTGTCATTTACTATTCAATTGACTAACAAAAATGCTCTGGCTCACAGCCTGCCTTTTCCTATTCTGCCTTAGTATCTGTTCTTTTTGCTTTCCTTGTCTTCCCATTTTTACCCTCCTTTCTGTTATCAACATGAGATAAAATCATAGTAATCAAGGAACCTCACACTGGCTGACAAGTGGGCTATCACAAACAAATTTGTTATATCGAGAAAGAGAAGTGTGAACTCATGATTTTAAAAGAATATAGCACTATCATTGCTACAGATGGCACACTGGTAGCAACAACCAGTGCATTTTTACCCAGCATCAAATCCAGTGCCTAGATTTCAGCTGCTGACACACTAAAATAATGTTGTGATGCTGATTCTATGTATTTAGGAATATGGAAGAGGCAGGTTAGGTAAATGCCCTCTTGTTTCCAGAAAGCAAGGTTGCTTTGGTAATTCATTGCATGTAGAAAAACACCAACTTAAGGAATTGCTACCAGGCAATTGGTAGCAATTTAAGCATCAATAATAGGAAAATAGTGTAATAATTATAGTTAATTGGGAAGAGTTATGTCTGTGAAAAGCTATGAGTTAATAGTAGTGCTACTCAATAGCAAAAAGTTAATATAAAATGCATAAATTGGTTTTTGTACTGAAAAAGTAAAAATGATAGGATATGCTTAATGCTTCACTTGATTCCGATAAATAAGAGAGAGTTGGTATATCATAATTTTCACAGTAAACATAACAATGACAAATGCTTCCCTACGGTTACTATATGCCAGGAACCAGGCAAAGTGCTATGTACCTAGTAACTTATGTAATTCCCACAAAAACCAAGTAGATTCTATCAAGACCTTTTCTAAGGTCACATAGTTGATGAGTGGGTGTTATGATTTAGATCTGAAGTGTTATCTAGACTCTTATGTGTTCAAAGGTGATCTTGGAAGCACTATAATCATCAGTGATTTAGTCCACTGATGAGTTCAGAGCTAGGAGTGACATTTGGAGGTGGGGTCTGGTAAGCAAATTCAAGTCCTTGAGGTTTACCTGAGAAGAGAGGCTCCCCTCTCTTCTCTCTGGTCCTTGGTTGCTGTGGTGGGTTCCTTACCCATGCCACACCCTTCTTTCTTGCCATTTCTGTTTTGGAGCCAGGCAATCAAGGACTAAACCTCCTGAAACCATAAGCCAACTATTTCTCTTCTCCTTTAAGCCATGGGTTTGATGCTGTGTTTCAGCGATGGAACTAATCCAGTTGAGGGAGCACAAATCTGAACCCAGTCTATTTGGCTCCAGGATGGGTGCTTTTACCATAAAGCTCTGCCACTTCCCATATAATGAGCTTTTAAAAAATATATTAAATTTTATTTAATCAAGTTTTCTTTTGTTTTGTTTTTGTTTTTTGAGACAGGGTCTCGCTTTGTGGTTCAGGTTGGCCCTGAGCTCAGCTTCAAACTCACATCACAGCAATCCTCCTGCCTCTACCTCCCGAGTGCTGGGATTACAGGTGTGAGCCACCACACCTGGCACTGTGGTATGTGGTGCTGATTGCTGCTGGGCATAAGTCTCCACGCCCAGTATTGTATGTGGTTACCAGGGGATCAAACCCAGCCCTTGCACTTGCAAAACAGGCGCCAGAACCACTGAGCTAACTCCCCAGCCCTTAATCAAGTATTTTATAAGAAATAGAAATATCTTCTTGCTCCTATCAGTGCATTTAAGAAAAAATAAACTAGACAAGCATATGCAAGTCACTTAATTCTGAATATAACAAATCAGATTATGTTCAAAGTTCAGTCAGGACAAGTCAGCACTAATAGTAATATACAGCCAGCCAAGTACAAGGAACATTCAATTCAGTGTTACAAAATCATTAATTAGGCAAAAAGTCCTCAAGAGCTGTGCAAAGAACATGTATTCAATCGCTCATCTCCTAGGAGATGAAACCTCTAGAAAGCTGTACAGATTATAATAAAATATGAGCAGAAATTTGTGCATTTTTAATGTGAGCAGACAAGTTCCATAAATTAAAATGGCAGTGTAAAAAGCAAACAGGTCTAATACCTCCAGCAAGGTGTTGAGGTTACAGTTTGTGGTGAGATCCCCTAGATGCCCAAAGGAAACCTGTATTCAGGCAGACCTAAAAACCATCTCATATGGATATGTGGATGGGCTTTAGTTAGCCTGATGGCCAGGCTTGAAGTATTCTAGAGGATGTTAATTTCACTTGGTCTGAGAAATCATTATTTTACTTTGGGTATGGCATACAATAATGGGAACTAGAAAAACTATCAAAACATTACAATGAAAATCCAAGGAAGAAATAAAGGTTGCATAGCAATGGTGCTAGAAAAGTAAAAAGACAAGGAAAAATATAAAATGATCAGTGAAATGCTGTTTTGGAACAGCTTTTGTGAGTTTAAGTACATTAGTAAGCCTATTTTGTCTGCCCTTGAAGATGTCTGCAATTTTCAAAAAGCACAGACATTGTGTAGGCAGCTGCTGCTTCTGGTGTCCCATCCATATACCCACAGGTCCCTTTTCCACATGCCACACCTGACTCCCAACACACTGAACTGCCTCTTTGTCACTGGGGTGCCCGTGAAACTCTTAAACCTACCTACATGTACCTACAGGAGGACTGGGAAAACAACAGAGTTAATACCTCCATCTCTACCCTGGGACAGCACTCCCCAGTGACTAACAGGTTTTGTCCCTTCCTTCTGAGCCAGGATAATTTTGAGCTATGACTTTCCAGAACTTTCTTGCAGGAATATCAGTCACTTGCAGGTAGCTGGCTCACTAACATACTTCTTATGGGGCTGACTTTCCTTCTCTGCATGATTTCCATTCCCTCAAAAATAACCCTAATTAAAAAAATAAAACAAGGGGCCGGGGAGTTAGCTCAGTGGTTCCGGCGCCTGTCTCGCAAGCGCAAGGACCCAGGTTCGATTCCCCGGTAACCACATAACAATACTGGGTGTGGAGACCCACACCCAGCAGCAACCAGTACCACATACCACAGTGCCGGGCGTGGTGGCTCAGGCCTGTAATCCCAGCACTCGGGAGGCAGAGGCAGGAGGATTGTGATGTGAGTTTGAGGCTGAGCTGAGGGCCAGCCTAAACCACAAAGCGAGACCCTGTCTCCAAAAACCTAAAACAAAACAAAACAAAACAAAAAACCTGGAAAACACTTGAAGGGGCCAGGATTTAGCTCAGTGGCACTGTACCTGCTTTACAAGCACAAGGTCCTGAGTTTGATCCATGATACCACAAAAATAAAGATGTCCCTATTGCCCCCCAATACACTGTACACACACATGTTGGTGGGAGAATGCTTCTGGAGAAAATCCAGCAGAAACACATTATTAATTTCAATTTATTTAAGGCTACTTAGTCAAATTATTAGCAATGTTTACATTATCAAAATAATTTTATTTTTAAAAAATTACCTACAGGTTATTTTATTAATAGAGCACTGTGCAAAGCACAGGTATTTGTCATTGTTTGTAACCATGTACAAAAATCCCTCGGACAGTAAATAATACATCAATAGCTGATTGTCAAACTACTAATCCACTTTCTAGAAACAGCCCAAATGTTAGCGTTTTATGGTCTCCTCCAGGGTGAATTGACTGTTTCATTCTCTGCTATCTCAGCATTTGATTTATAACTCGCTAACAGTATATACCACAGTGTATTGTAATTTATTTGTTTAAATGTGTGTGCCTCCAAGATTATAGCCTGCGATCCTACGAGGTAAAGACTAAGTCTCCTTTGCTTTGGTCAGCTGCACATCACATTCTAGCCCTGGAAAATTATTGACAGGGATATTTAATTAATGATGAAAGTTAAATAAATAAATGAAGGAAGGGACATCTGTCTCTCCAGTAGGCCATGTTGTGCATCCTTATGGATTGGGACTATTTGTTGTTGAAACCACACCTGCATAGTGCTGAGTCTGACTGAACATTGAAGTTAGTGTTGAAAGTTAAGTGAGTGAGTGAAAGAATGAATGAATGAGTAAAGATTAAAGCATATAGTGGGCCTCAGGCTGATTTTATACAATCTTGCCAAGTTCAGCTTAGTTTTTCCTACTTTTGTTGTTCATGATGTTTTGTTAATAATCAATATACTTTTAATATCATATCAGCATAATTTGAGCTAGTAGTCTTAGCTCAACAACATAATTTCAGATCTGAAGCTTGTCACTAATCAGATCAAGTATTTCCCCTAGCTTTGTAGCACTCAGAAATGTAGTCAACCTATCACTGTACCACTGCAACAGAGACCAATGCCAGGTCAGTTTAGGCATGGGTAGGAGAACAGATATTCAGTCAATTAGGCCAGTGGCTGTTAAACCAGAGCTTATGGGTCATATCAGGCCTGCACCTTGTTTTTATGAATAAAATTTTATTGGAACACAACCACAGTTATTTGTTATGTGTTGTCTGTAGCTACTTTCACACTACTACATCTAAAGGTCCATGATAGTGCAATTGAATACAGTGGTTGTGACAGAGATTAGATGCCTACAAAACTGGAAATATTTATTACCTGGTCCTTTATGGGAAAACTTGGTGATCTTGTATATATACATGTTTTGAAATATATATAGTAGAATGCTAAATAAAGCTAACATATGCATTACCTCACATTTATCATTTATTTCTGATGAGAACATTTAACATTTACTCTTAGGAATTTTCAAGAAGAAAATATACTTGAAAATTCTGCTAATTTACAATTGATCTCGAAATTATTCCTCTTGTCTAATGGAGATTTTGTGTCTTTTCATCAATATCTTCCAATCCACTCCCCTTACTAGCCACTCCTAGTCCTTGGTACCTAGTACTACCCTTCTACCCCTGCATCTGAAGTAAGCACTTTTAGATTCACACATAATAACTTAGTCAATACTTACTAGAGAAACAGATTTAATGCAAGGTATACAAATATATTAGGATTTACAAGACAGGCATATAATAACTGCCCGCACAGTCAGGTGTGAAAGAGTACAAAAGGTCTGCCTGGGCACTGGAAATCCAAAAGATCCAGTCAAAGGCCTGGAGCTCAGTATAGTGTCCCTTAAGGGTCTGTATCACAAACTGAAGGGTGTAGGAAGGAAAGAAGGCTGATGGGTCTGTGCTGGAGGCTGAAACATCTGTGCTAAAAGCCAGGAAATAACATCCAAGATGAAGGTGAAGCCTAGAACTCCTCTGATGAAACAAGTGAGCCTTCCTTCTTTGTTTCCACTGTATACCACTGAGGCAACAAGCCAGTCTAGTCTTTTGTCTTCAGTAAATCCCTTCAGCCACACTTGGAACTATGCTGATCTGGTGTAGTTGGACGTTTCTTACTCAAGTTGACACAATCATTTAACTACTACAGTGAGATTATGTGGAATTTGTCTTTTTGAACCTAGTATATTTCACTTAACATGATGTCCCCCAGGTTCATGCATGTTGTCACAAATAACAATATTTCTTTGTTTTTAAAGACGTGTACATACAACACACTTTATCACAATTTATTTAGCTATTTATCCACTCATGAACACTTTGGCTGGTTCCATATCTAGCTGTTATCAAAAGGCTGCAGTAAACATGAAAGTGTTGTTATATCTTTAGCATCCTGATTTCATTTTCTTTGTCTATATACCTAATAATGCATTGCTTCATATGACAGTTGTATTTTTCAGGTTTTGAGTGAACTCCATATTATGTTACAAAGTGGCTGCATTAATTTATATTCCTATCGACAGTGTATAAAAGACCTCTTTTTTTCTCTTCTTTGCCAACACTTGTTACCTTTCATCTTTTTTATAAAAGTCACTCTAATGGGTGTGAAATGATTGTCTCATTGTGGTTTTAATTTACATTTCCTTGATAATTACCGATGTTGAACATTTTTCATATTTCCATTGGCCCTTTGTATGTCTTTTGAGAAATACCTATTTAACATAGTACTAGAAGTCCTAGCCAAAACTTTAGGCAAGATAAAGACATGAAAGCTATGTAAAATAAAGAGTTTAAATTACTTTTGTTTGCAGGTGACACCATCATTTTTGTCTGATCATGCACAATTATAAATATAAATGTAGATATAAAATATAAATATACATAGAGAAGGAGGAAGTTCCATAAAGACTCAATCAGAAAGATTTTGAAACTAATGTACATATTCAGTAAAGCCAAAGTTCCAAAATCAATGTAGAAATCAGTAAAATTTTAGAAATAAATTTCTGTAAAAGACAAATCAAGCAAAGACTATCTATAATAATTTTTAAACATATAAGAATAAATTTAATAAAGGAGGTAAAATGTCTATACACTAAAAACTTTGAAACATTATGCAAATAATTTGAAAGTATATGAATAAGCCCATATTACAAGACATTACAATAATTAACATTGTGAAAAGTCTCATATCACTGCAAATAATCTATAGATTCAGTGCAAGATTCAATCAAGATTTCAATGGGATTTTTCACAGAAATAGAAAAAAAAAATCCTAAACTTTTGTGGAGCTATGAAAAAGCCTGATAGCTAAGGCAGTGTTGACCACAAAGGACAATACTGGAAGCACTAACTGCCTGATTTCAAAACATTCTAAAAAATTGTACTAAAGCAAACAGCACAGTACTAACATAAAAATGAACCCATAAACCAGTGAAACAGACTAGAGAGGCTAGATAAAGCCTCATATTTATGGTCAATTGATTTTTGACAGAGATGAAAAATATAAAGGGGAAAAATAGTCTTTTCAATGAATGGAAAACTAATGAAAAACCAAATGTACACAATGCAGAGGAATTAAATTAGGCCTTTATTCATACCGTATACAGAATTTAACTCAAATGGATTAAAGACTTAAATATAAGATCTGAAATTTAAAATCTCCTAAAGAACACATAGGGGAAGTATTCTATGGCACTGGTTTCCAAAGTGATTTTTTGAATATTGCCCTAAAAGTATAGGCAACAAGAGAAAAATAGACATATGAGATTACATCAAACTAAAAAAATTTTGCTTAGCTAAGGAAACAATCAACAGAATGAAGACACAATCTACAAAATTGGAGAAAACAGTTGCAAATCGTACATTTTAAAAACAAACAAAATATATCAGAAACTCAGTCAAAAAGTATGAAAGCAAAAAACCTGTTTGAAAAGTGGGCTAATACAAGCATGTCAGGCACTTCCAGCACTGGGAATATATCCTTGAACTAAACCAACAAATTATCCCAGCCTAGTCCATGTAGGGGATTGAGTCAGACAATAAACAGCACACACAGTAAAAGAACATCAGTATGTTAGAAGATGGTAAATGTTTTGGAAAAAGAAAGAGTAGAAGAAGGAAAAAGAGATTAAGATTGATGGAGCTGTGAGAAGGAGGGAAAGAGAGGTCAGGCAGAGGCTGATAAGTGGAGAAGCCGATGGAATGAATGATGGCTTGAAGGAGACAAGCAGCTCAGCCCCACAGACGTCAAGCAGGGCAGCCATCCCAAGCTGTTAAGTTAGTTTGGGCACAACCATTCTAACTCTTCTCCTTCAGACTACAGAGCCCAAACTATGGCCACCAAGGAATGTTAGTTCCTACTCAGTCCTCCCCTTGAAACATCCTGTGAACTGTGAACCCAGGTCTTCTTTCTTTGGCAGTGGCCCACATAGATTCCCAGGCATACCCTTCTCCTGGTCTGGGTGGATGTCTTTCCCTCAGATTACATGTTCTACTCTTGTAACCAGCCTGTCAAGACCCAAAGCCTTTGCTAACTCTGCTACGTTCTGTGTCACTGGGGCAGTCTGTGGTTCCATCATGGTACTATTTTGCCTACTAGCTCCATGCACATGAATTTTTGTTTTTGTTTGTGTGTACCTCTGTGTGTGTGTGTGTGTGTGTGTGTGTGTGTGTGTGTGTGTGTGTGTAAAGAAGGAAACTATGCTTTTATCTGCTTTCTGGTTATTTCTGAGGGAGTCAGCCTAACTTTCTGTCATATTCACAGGACTCTGAAACACCATGCTAACAAAACAAAACAAACCTTAATTCCTAACAATTAGGATTTTTACCTTTCGATGGTGGATTTCATCTTTCTTTCTGATGAAGAAATCAGTTATGATTAAGAACTTCAGAAAAATAGTTACTTTTTTGTGTTCCATTGTCACTGTTTCATTACTAACTTATCTTTCTTTCTAAACCTATCTAAATCCTCAGCCATAGGTTACTTCATTGAATCATTAGCACTGGAGGGATGAAACAGCCCTGCAGTGTAACAAGTCTCCATACCCTCTATTTTTAGCCAAATTAGATGCCCTGCAGATGCCTGGATAGTAGATATCTCCCGAAATTACTGTAACTTGTCTGAGTGCCATTTTTGAGATCAACAAAACAGAGAGAAAATAGTGGCCATTTCATAGGGTTGTTGTGAAGATCAAATGAAAAAAAAAAGCACACAGGAGAGTTATGGTATGTGACCTAGGCATGTGGTAAGGGCTTCGGCAATGACCGTGGAGGGGGTGTTTTGTTCTTTGCATGTGTGGGGGGTGTTTTCTAGCCCAGTTTAACTACTCATCTGCTGTGTGATTTTGAGTGATAGCACATAATGCTGTGGTATATAGGTGGAGTGGCAAAAATGAAATACTGGAATTGGCTGGGTGTAGTGACTCACACCTGTAATCCCAGCACTCAGAAGGCAGAGGCAGGGGGATTGCTGTGAGCTTGAGGTTAGCCTGTGCTACATAGTGAGTTCATGGCCAGCTTGAACTACAGAGCAAGACCTTACCTCAAAAAACAAATAAACAAAAAGCCAGAACAAATACTGGATTAATATGAATTTCAGTATTAAATGAGATAAAAGGTATAAAAATTCATAAAATTATATGTACAAAGTGCTAAAGTAATATCAGTTTAGGTTTGAATAAGATGCATTGAATAAAAATTCTGTAATTTATTAATTGGAGTATTATATGAAATGTGTAGAGATTGATGATAGGATATCAGGAGGATAGTGAATGAAGTCCTATGTACTGTGTACAATGTCAGCACTTGGTGAGTGTGTCTCAATGTTCCTATCCTTGATGGTACTACCGGCATCACTAACACCCCCTCATTGTTAAGGTGAGTTACTACTTCCAAGGCTGCCAGATCCTGTGTGAAGCTCCTTCTGTAGTAGCACTGAGTAAGCATTTAAGAGTAACAATCAGGATCATACATCAGTGTCCTTTAGGTTTTCTGTTTTCCTCTTGTTTGAAAGGGGCTCTGAGCACAAATTGGCAGTCCAGATTTGAGGTTTCTTTGTGGTCAGATTTTCATACCAAAATGCTAAATATGATATTTTAGGAATTCATGAGTTCTCACAGGGTGCAATTTACACCAAATGGTCACATAGGAGAGAAGTACTGAGCATTATCCTTCAAGAAGCTATGTGGTAAGACCTACATCAGTCAGATTAGAGCAAATTCTTTGGCTCAGAAGTGAGTGGGAGAAAAACCATGTAGAAGTCACACTGTGAGAGGGTTTTGGAGCCTGTTCTTCCAGAAGGGAGTTGTTTGCCAAAAGAACCATCCTTTGCTGTTGCTGGGCTATGCTCATGTGCTGATTGTGCCTGAGCCCCAGGTCTTCTCTTTTCCCATCTCCTCCTGCTCAGTTTCCTCAAAGGTGTGGGCCACTTCAGTAGGGCTTCTTGGACCTTTGCTGATGGGGAGCCCTAGAGGGATGAGAGAAGATGGCAGTACCTCAGGCTGGCAGTGCCACTTTGCTTCAGGTCCTGTTGGGAGCAACCTTGTCCTTATGATGCTTTCCTGGTGGACCATGCATTTTTGATATGGAGTCATATCTGTGCTCTGCGAAGAAAGAATTCACTTGTTTTTACTCTGCTTACCTCTGTGCCCTAACATATTGGCTGGCCCTAAAGAGACACTCATCAAATATATTTCAATCAAATGGATGCACTGGAGATGCCTCAGTAAACTGCAGTTTAAGGCAAATCACCACCCACACCTGTGTTGTATGATAAGCTATTTTTAAAAAACTACACTCTCTGAGCAGTAGTTTTAGGAATAAAGACTCTTAAAATTCTCGTGCACAAGCTGTGACTGCATTGCTTTAGTGCTTTCTTCTGGATTATGCATGGGGGGTCCCAGATGTTTGGGTCTTTTATTTCACAGTATTCACTTTTCAGTGAGGTTCCAATTAATTGAATTGTGAAAAGCTGTAATACCCATGATAGAGGAACTGTCTCTTTGATAAAACCCACATACTCTAAAGTCAAAGATTCCCCAATCTCCTCTTTGTTTAGGCCCATGAATCTGAATAACTAATTTGACTGACTATGTTGTATTATGTTAGGTTTAGCTAGACATTTTGATGCGATAGGTATATAGGCCAAAGGGTCATGTGGGAAATCCTCTTAGGTGATGTGGCTTTCTAAGAGCCTCACCTGCATTATGCAATCAGATGGGAATCCCAAAGATGCCTGCTAGTTTGTCCCAGGGTGCTTTTCTCTGGAATGCAGACTTCATTTTGTCTCTGTCATTTTTCTCTTCAAAGTATCAATTGTGTTTTTCCAGCAATGACCACTTAATTCTGCAATTTTTGCAGTTTCCATCTCCTTCTTCCCTACATCTCTCAGAGAGAAACCACATAAAGTACTGCCTCCCTTTCCACTGTTCCAGCTCACCCTAGATAAAAAGCCTTTGCAACTGTATTTCCCCACACAGCCAAGGCCATCTGTGCTCTGTGTAGCTCTGATGCGGATGTTCATTGTCCATCAGCAGGCATGGGATTCAACATCAGAATCCTGTTTTTCTGTGGCACCATCCTGTGTGCCTGCCACCTTAGGTTTGGGTTCCTAGAGGTGGATTGCATGTAAGAAAAATTGTGTGAGAGAACAGGCAGGCAGGACAAGGAAAGGAATGAGCTGAGTGAGGATGTGGTCTCAGAGACAGCCAGGCTTTGACCTGATCCGGGGGGCCTCTGAGGAACAAAGTGTTCCAGGAGGTTGGTCCCTTGCTAAAAACAGAGGGTTTTTTTCTGTTCTTTTTGTTCATTTACCATTTACCAGGCACTGTCGGTGACTTGCCCTTGGGGAATGACGTCCCCTTCCAGAAGCAGCAGTTCTGGTGAGTGAATTTCCAAGAAGAAGCAGGCATAAGCCTTTCGATACTAAGCTCATAGAACCTGGGGGATGGGAGCACTTGGCTGAGAAATGGGCTGGGTGTGATGCTCAGAGTACTTGCTACCTTAACTTGCATGCTCTCAGAAAAAACCCACAAGGAGGCAGTTATTAATAGCAACATTTTACAGGTGAGTCAGTGGGGGTGTCAGGCAGGTTTGCTTCTCAGAGAATAGATTCATATGGATTATTGAAAGTTACCAGTACTTGAGCACTTCTCCCAGAAAAATGAAGCAAAGAAGTGAAGCATTTTATAATATCATTGCTTACTAAAATCAAATAATGACTACATGCAAGAAAACTATAAACCTAATATCTGTCATGAACGTAGATGTAAAAATTCTCAAAAATTTTACAGATGGAATACAAATGCCAAAAATGGTTATATTATTTAAAAGTGGAATTCAGGCCCGGGGATATAGCTCAGTGGTTCTGGCGCCTGTCTTGCAAGCGCAAGGACACGGGTTTGATCCCTGGTAACCACATAACAATACTGGGCATAGAGACTCACCCCAGCAGCAATCAATACCACATACCACAGTGCCAGGCATGGTGGCTCACACCTGTAATCCCAGCACTCGGGAGGCAGAGGCAGGAGGAATGCTGTGATGTGATTTGGAGGCTGAGCTCAGGGCCAGCCTGAACCAAGACCCTGTCTCAAAAAACCTTAAAAAAAAAAAAAAAAGTGGAATTCATTCTAAATATGCAAGGCTGGCTCAACATTAAAAATAGGTCATTGTAATCCAGCATATGAATAAGCTATGGAAGGAAAGTTATGGGATGCCAAATGATTTGCAAAATCACTTGTGAAAATCTAATCAAAATGAATAATAATTTTAAAAATTCAGTTAACTAGGAATAAAGAGAAACTTTCTTAATATATATTTTTTAATTTTTGGTTTTATTTTTTTTCGAGACAGGGTCTTACTTTTGTAGTTCAGGCTGACCCTGAATTCACTGTTTAACCCAAGCTAGCCTCAAACTTGTAGCAATCCTCCTGCCTCTGCCTCCCAAGTGCTGTGATAATTGGCATGACCTTTCATGACGAGCATAACTTGTTAAAATGTACCTACAAAATCTCAACAGTTGACTTCATACTTAATTGTGAGAAAC